>JABUQX010077770.1:62500-70000 GCA_015478945.1 Trachelipus rathkii
ATAGTTGTGTACTTAAACATACAGTGTATTTATGCTCTTCATCACAATTCAACCGCAATAATTATGCAACTCAAAGTGAGCATTTAGGAAAACATATATTCATCTTTGCTTTCTGTTTTTACCTTTATTTTAATATGGAAGTAATAATGAACGTCCTTCAAGGATAAGTTGATTTCTCAAGCTCAAGATGAGTTCGAAAATTTAAAACAATCAAGAACAGAAATTGTGAACCTAAACATGCATGGTAATGTCTTTTTATTTTTCAAATGGTTCTACTATTGAAAAAAAAATAAATAAATAAATCCATTGTTAATTATAGGTTTCAGACCGCAGCCTACCAAGCCAGCACAATTGTGTTTTTCTTCATTAGCGAAAGAGACAATACTGAAATATACGTCATTTGACTCAGTTTACCAGCAGACTTTTTATTGTAACCAAATCATGAGACCAGTGGAGAGAATTTAGGCACGGTGCTTTCAACGAAAATCTTGCTGCAACGAAGGTTTCAGAAAATCCAGAGACTCCTTTAAGCCTCTTGAATTTCGTGGATCTATCGGATGTAAGCAAATATCAAACGTATAAACAAATGTAAAAGTATCTAATTTAATCAGTCCATTAATCAAATAATTTAATCATTATCAAAAAATCATAAGTAGAAAAATAAGATTAAATCAAAATATTTAGAAGGCTTTGATGGGGCACCTATCATTAAAATTATTGAAACCATGAAAATTCAAATTATTAATAATATAATATCTATTTATTTGCTTTATTTTAAACTCATTAATGATTGAAATTGCAAAAATAATAATACGTAATAATTTGTATAGTAATATATTAAATTAAAAAAAGTAATCTATATAAAGGCTTGCCATAAATGCCTGAAGTTTGTTTACATTACGTGGGCATTTCTAGATTCGCTGCAGCGTAAATTATAGATTGTTATTTTGGGATGTAGTACATCTCGCTGCAGTGACCTTAATTAAAGATTCAAGAATCCGAAAATAAAGACCATTACGCATTCTACACAGTGGAACGCACCCTTTCAGTTTAAGGCGCATATACTTGCATATATATATATATATATATATATATATATATATATATATATATATGCTTTATAAAATACATATAAATATATATATATATATAATATATATATATATATATATATATATATATATATATATATATATATATATATATATATATATATATATATAATATATATATATATAATATATATATATATATGTATAATATATATAATAATAATATATATAATATATATATATATATATACATATGTATAATATAATAATATATATATATATATATATATATATATAATATATATATATATATATATATATTTAATATATATATGTTATATATATATATATATATATATATATATATAATATATATATATATATATATATATATATATAATATATATATATAATAATATATAATATATATATAAATATGTTTATGTACTATTTTCAGATATAACATTCATATAATATGTAATAAAAAATATATATATATTTATTTATATATATATATATATATATATATATATATATATATATATATATATATATATATATATATATATATATATATATATATATATATATATATATATATATAAATATATATATATAAAAGGAAAAGTAACTAGGGTGATGAGAAGAAGTTCCGAAAGCGCCTCAGAAACCCAACCAAAATCGGAGTGGAAAGACAGAAACAAAACTCAGAAACACAAGTTTTAAGAGCCACAGGCAGAATTCCTTTAGAACCATAAGCCTTCTTAGTGTTAAATTCAAGAGTGCATAAAAAACATAATTAGAAGAAAATGCGTTCTTATTCATAAAGGAGGTGGAGGGGTGGAGAAGGAGGAATAGTTCCGGAAACATTAGAAGTAGAGTTTTAGCGAAGAATTAGCAGAGGTTAAGATGGCAGTTATACCATCGGTAGATGCTAGAGGAGGGAAAGAGGAAGAAGCAAAGTTAGAGAAAGTTAGAGCGGACAATTTTTGCAAAATGTCTGAAAGGTCATGAGGAAGAGGAGCCTGAAAGGTCATTGTTATTTCTACAGAGAAAAGAGCTTTTAGTGCCACGGAGAATAGATTTGGCACCATTTCGGGAAGAAATGTAAATATCAAGAGTTTTTTGGAGTGAGAAAGAAACGGTAATTGGTGATGTCAGCGTCCTTTTGGCGAATGGCAAGAGAACAAGCAGAGTTAGAACAAGGTTGGTTAGTTTTAATTGGAAGGTAATTATGTGGAATGCTCGATTCCTTGCTGGAGAGAACCACCACTGCTATGAGTTCTGCATATTCTGAGGGACCACTCCCATTGGAGCAGCAGTCATTCCATGGATATATATATATATATATATATATATATATATATATATATATATATATATATATATATATTTATATAAATATTTATCTATATATATATATATATATATATATATATATATATATATATATATATATATATATATATATATATATATATATATATATATATATATATATATATATATATATATATATATATATATATTCTATTTAAAAGTATCTTCCAGGCAGATTTTTTTCGAGATATTAGAACTCAAATTCAGCATCAAATTGGTACTAAAAACCAAATGAGTAGAGACAGAATAATGCTTGAAATCAAAGCTTTAGAACTCGTCCTATAATGATTCTCAAAGCTTATGCTTCCGAGCTTGCAATCTAGCTTGGTAAACTCGTCTTTGCATGTCAAATTCTACTTTTCCTTCCTTCATAATAGAAGCGTACACTTCTTATTTAACCTTTGCATTGAAGAGAGAGAATCCTCTTATCCCTCTAATTATTTTCCTATAGCTTTAACCTCTGCTTTTTCTAAAGTTTCTGAATCTATCCTTTAGAAGAAGACCTGGAAAAGACGAGTTGAGACCACCTTAATTCTTCTAATGACATTACGGATCGATGTTATGTTTTACTTAAGTAACGCTCAATTGGAGATCTTCTTTTCCCTCTCTTTAACTCTTGGTCCTTTGCTCTTCGGTATCTCGCTGAATCCTAATGCAGTGGAGCTTGACATTCAAAGCTTTCGAGAGAGTCTCGCACAAAGTTTTGATTTCTAAACCTTCTTCTTTCGGTTTGTTTTTTAGGGATCTTCTCTGAGAATACCTTTCCGGTCGTCCTATAGAAGCTGTTGCAGACGGTCACCGTTCATCATTTAAATATATCATCAACAGTGATGTTCCTCACGGTTCTTTCTTATCTCCAACTCTTATTAAACTTTCCTTTAATGACCTTCTAAATGTCACTTCAACACCTTTTCATTTATTTATCATTCATTACTTACTTCACATTGAAAGGCGTACTACCAAACAGTGAATAAGATATGATAGGAGTTACTGTAATCTTTGGAGCATCTCACCTTTGATTTTTCTCTTATTTTTTATTAGAGTAGAGAAAATTTGGTATTTGCAGTGCAGCAAAAACTTAGTTCCTCCATCTGCATAATCTTCCACACAACCACCACAACATCTTCTTTGAAAACATAACCTTAAGCCGTTCTTTGCTCTTAATATCGTGAGTATTTCCTTTTCTCGTGATCTTTGTTGGAAAGGATCACATTGTTTTTCTCACTAAACAATGTTCTTAAAGATTGGTTTTCTGAGGAGCCTTCGTAGCTCTTTTATACTGCTCCAATTGCTTACTCTGTGTCAGGATCCCCTCAGTCCTTGTACGGAGTATGTAACTACGAGTCACACATCTGAAGTAGTTTCACTCATACAGTTTATGTTTTTTTCTGTCTTATCAACACTCCCTTCCTCTCTGTCTGACTTTCTTCAATCTCTATCTGACAATGAACGCAGCTCTCCTGAACCGTCTTGTCTTGTCGCATATCTCCCACTTTGAGGAGCGCCCGTGCGCACGTCTTAACACACATTTGCATCCTTTATCTGTCCAACTCTCTAACCACAAACTAACTGCTATACTCATTTTTATAAGTACTTCTGATAAAGATACAATTTCTTCTTCTATTGTCTCCACTTCATTTGCCTAGCACATCCTCAAAAGCTGTGTATCAGTTTATGTGGCGGCCATTGGGTCAGAGATTTGGTGGAAATCATATTACAATGGTTGCTAAGGTGGCCTCAAAGAAGCTGGGAGTTCTGTTCAGGTTGCGGGAATTTTTTTCCTCTGAAAGGAGGTTGAGGGGTTATATAAAGGCCTTATTCGCCATTGTATGGAGTACTGTTCTCACATCTGGGGGGGCTCCGGCTCCACCCTTCTATTGGATATGGTTGAGTCTAAAGCTAAGAGACTAATAAACTGTTTCCGTCTTACAAACTGACCCTCTATCTCTGCGACGTGACGTTGGCGCACTCTCTCTTTTCTATAGGTACTACGGTGGCAAGTGCTCGGGGGAGCTTACCTCTCGCATTCCACCACCCTTGCATCGCCCTCGTATCACAAGGGGTGCCTTGCTCTCGCATGAGTGTTGCGTGAATATTGAGAACCCCAGACTTGCTCGTCGTGGTGCCTCTTTCTTTCCAGCTACTTCTGTTCTGTGGAACTCCTTGCCTCCTTCTGTTTTCCAACTGTCTTCCCCTCTTTAAAGCCCTTGTCTGCTCACACAGAGATTTGAGTTAGGCTGGGAATTGTGTGGGTTTTCTATGTTTTATCTTCTGCCCCCTCCTTGAAAATGGCCCAGCCCGTGAGTGGTGGTTGACTGTAAAAAAAAAAAAAAAAAAATGTTGGTTCCTAATTTTCTACTTCAAAGGAGATAGAAACATGCTTGTTTAAAATGCCTCAAAAATTCAACTTCTTCATTTACCTTCTCGTCATAATCTTACATCATTTTATAAAGCAAATAAATCAAATCTTTCCTAATCCTTATAATTTGGGCATTTCCATTCATTGTTTTTCTTACCACACAGATTTGTAATGTGTTAAGTTTTCTGTGTCAATATTTCATCACACCATCGCAGTTGCTTCTTCTTCATTGGGGCGTCGTTCGTCACTGTATGGAGAAGGCTTCACACATTTAGGGTGAGAGAGAGAGAGAGAGAGAGAGAGAGAGAGAGAGAGAGAGAGAGAGAGAGAGAGAGAGAGAGAGAGAGAGAGAGGTGGTTCCACTCCCAAAGCACTTCTTGAAATCTTTTCCACAAATCAACTCTCTCACTCTCATTCTCTTCAATTCTTTTACGCATTTCGAATTGTTTTTTTCCTCACTCTCTCTATACACTCTCTATTCCAACGGGCACTGCTCTTCTGAACTCTCTACTCGCATACCTCCTCCTTTGATGAGTTCTCGAACGAAGCAGCTTTCCTCCACACAGACCTATTCTTATTTTATTCAACTCTCTAACTAAAGACTTAACCTATATGCTCATTCTTATTTACACTCCACTGGCAAAGTCTTTGGAATCGCCTACTTCTTTTGACTCCTTTACCGACCACAATATATATATATATATATATATATATATATATATATATATATATATATATATATATATATATATATATATATATATATATATATATTCTATTTATATATATATATATATATATATATATATATATATATATATATCATCTCCTTGATTTACCTCCTTGATATGCCTTATCTTTTATCTTGAACTGAAAATAATATATGTTCGGACGAAATTTTCATTTTATTTCGTGTGAATTTTTTAATTTTGAACTTTGTACACATTCGCAATGGAAAAACTTAGGTCAGAATGAGAACAAAAGGAAATATAAACATGAAGTACAGTTATTTAAAACCCGATTTCTTACTCTGGATCCTTATTTTATCAATATTTTGCTCATTTCTTTCCTTTAGTGCAAATCACAAAACCTCAGCCTCAAATTCTCTCAAATCACATTTAAAGATTTTCAAAAATTATTCCATTTTTTTTTGTGATTAACATAGACTTAAAATCACATGTAAACCTAGTTGAAAAAAAAAAAAAAACAATTTGTATCAATAATTCCACAATTGTATAAAGTATTTCAATTTATTGAAAAGTAAAAAACTGTCGCATGATATTCTAATACTGTTTGTAATATAGTTTTCATATTAATCTTTTTGTATTCTATTCTAGAATATCTAATGCTAGCCACGATGCAAGAAAACAAGCCCATTGAGGTGCTGTAGAAAATAAACTACGTGGTTAGCAGAGATAATTTTATATACTTAAGAATGAATGGTATTCTTTTCGGAAAATATTCTTCTTTCATTTTCATTTTAAGAAGTCAGCACTTAGGGTTTGTTCTCTTTATATGTAGAAAGTAGAGGTGTAGCGGATGGTGATTTTTCACTATCCGCGGATGCGGATGCGGATGCGGATGCGGATAGTAAAAATCACTATCCGCGAATTGCGGATGCGGATAGCGGATAGTTAAGTTTTAGAGTCTTAGCTACAGCTACTTCATATATATGTACATATATATATTTATATATATATATATATATATATATATATATATATATATATAACCTTAACTGAGATATATATATATATATATATATATATATATATATATATATATATATATATATATATATATATATATATATATATATATATATATATATATATATATATATATATATATGTATATAATATTAATATCGTCCAGCTCTTTAAATAAGATTAATATAAATATTTCTTTAATATATATATATATATATATATATATATATATATATATGTATAATAATATATATATATATATATATATATAATAACTTTATATACATATATATATACAATAATATATAATAATAATAATAATATATATATATATATATATATATATATATATATATATATATATAATATATATATATATATATATATATATATATATATACCGGTATATATATATATATATATATATATATATATATATATATATATATATATATATATATATATATATATGATAATATATATATAACATATGTATATATATATATATATAATAACTCAACATATATATATAAATACTATATATATATATATATATATATATATATATATATATATATATATATATATATATATATATATATATATATATATATATATATATATATATATATATATATAAACAGTGAAAATGAGTGGTGTGGTGTGAAATGTGTGTGCTGGTGTGGAAAGGAATGAGAGAGGGAGAGAAGGAGTTGCAATTTTGATGAGTGACCTGTGGTACAAAGCTATGGTAGACTTTGTGTGTGTGAGTCCTAGAATTTTAATGGTTAAATTTAAGTTTGAAAAGGTCAGGTATGTGTGGTTGTGACGTATGGTCCATCTGAATTAAATGTTGAAGAGAGTACGATTTTGGGATAATCTGAATGATGTTTTGGATGGGGTGAGTAGGGCTTCAGATTAGTAGTGTTGGGGGGACCTGAAAGGTTGGATAGGTGTTCAAAAAGGGAATATAACAGGTGGTTTTGGGGTGGCGGGAGAA
>JABUQX010077770.1:77500-89916 GCA_015478945.1 Trachelipus rathkii
ATATATATATATATATATATATATATATATATATATAAATAATATATATATATATATATATATATATATATATATAACCAATATATATATATATATATATATATATATATATATATATATATATATATATATATATATATATATATATATATATATATATATATTCATATATATTTAAAAATGTGTTTAATCGACCCTATAGCAGAAAAAAGTAAAGCAATAAAGCAATAAAACAAACACCCCACCTTCCCATCTCTCTCATCCATTCACGATCAAATGCTCTATTGATTTAAGTCAAATTTGAACCTTCATTTTGTTTAAACATAGCATGAAGATGTTATTCGTGTAAAAATATCATAGTAAAATGGAAACAGTTTATTAAAATTTGTGTTTTATTGACCCTAAAACAGTAAAGCAGCAACGCAAGCATCCCACCACAACCTTCTTCCTCCCTTCCGTGATCAAGTGACCTATTGATTTTGGTCACATTTGGAAATCATTTTTGTACTGCAAATTCTCATGTTGAATAAATTTAACGTAAAAATAGTTTCATTGTATAAAAATAGCACATTAAATAGGGAAATAAAGAAGCAAGTTTTCATTATAAATTACAAGCTGCATAATCATTGACATGTAAATTTTTAGCATCAAATATATTTTAAAGCTTATTAAAAGAAGCATTATTTAAAAAAGAATATGATGAAATAATTACAGTATTCACCACAGACATTAGAACTAATTGGTTTACAGGAGAGCATAAAATCTCTATATAATGAACATTATTATATTTTAAAACAGCTGATACAGAATGATTACTAAACATAAAATCTAAATACAGTGTGTCAAGAAAATATATAACATTATTTTTTTCTTATATTCGGTTATTCAGTGACCACCATCCTTGACAGTATATTTACGAAATTTTAATACACTGGTTCCTGAGACATTGGCCCAACTTTTCAATATATGGCAAGGTCAACAGCTGTTAATTTGTGTTTTATCAATAGTGTCTTTCACGTTTTCAAGGCTATGTTCTGTTATGCTCGAATCTTGAATATAATCCTTATATAAATAGGATTTGTTATAAACCGCTTGAATGATGTTACGATAGCAGCATATGTTTTTCACTAGTGTTGGTAACTTTCTCTATATGCCCATGCAATAGCGGATACAAACTATCATAATTTAATACATTGTCAAAATTTGTAGTCTCTGTATCCTCTTTTATATACACCTTTATACGTATCCGGTGACCCTGGTCGTTATCTGATTCGCTGACAGCACGAATTTTTCCAGGGCTGGAGACTTAGGTTCAATCCTAGATATAAATTCTGTAGAATGAGTTGAACATACACACTCCAACAGCATTGAAAAACCTGGCTATACCAATACTTGTATCTTATTATTATATGTTGTCGGATATGTTCACTCGTGAAAGACCATAGCACAACTAACCTGTCTATTTAAAAATGAACTTTCATTAATTCCCTATTGGTTACACAGCCCAAGACGTCTTAATGAATGGATTCAAATGTTTTGACTCACCGTTTAGATTTACTCAATACCGGGATTAAGACTAGATATATCTTTACATAGATTCCAGTTTCATGAACCATGATATGTTATATATATATATATATATATATATATATATATATATATATATATATATATATATATATATATATATATATATATATATATATATATATATATATATATATATATATATATATATATATATATCAATACATTCCATAGTTGCATACGTAAAAGATCTCGCTCAGCTATAGCAAATTTTTTTACAATAAGAATCGTCATGGTAAATAGATCCACCCCATTATTTCACGGAGTGGGTAAGATAATGGTATTACCAGTGTTTATCGAGGCTAGGAAATAATTAATGACATTATCAGAGCCATATTTAAATAAATAATACTCTTGGTACAGTGAACTATGAACAACAGTAGCATAATCTTCCGAAATAAATGTGTTCTTGATTTTTTTCATGACTAATAAACGAAATTGAGACAAACATTTTTTCTGTGCTACACCTTTAATATAGAATATGTGAGTGGAACCTCTATAATGATAGCTCATCAAAAAGTCTCAAAGCTGTGCTACTTCATAACTGGATCAAGTATCCATCTCTTCCCTTAGCTCACTCGGTGC
The DNA here is from genome assembly GCA_015478945.1 of Trachelipus rathkii. NCBI lineage: Eukaryota > Metazoa > Arthropoda > Malacostraca > Isopoda > Trachelipodidae > Trachelipus > Trachelipus rathkii. The sequence continues at coordinate 79,673 of JABUQX010077770.1, forward strand.
AGATCACAGAGATACACAACAGCGTGAAGATTTTTCTAAGTGCCATGAAATATGAAGAACACAATTGGGAAATTATTAGAGATTTCTAAATGGTGGAGTTCCGGATGGGTCTCCAAGGCGGTTTACGGTTTACCAAGTTTCCATGTTACCTTTGTCTCTGGGACAGCAGGGCCTCCGCAGAACACTACCAAAGGCGGGATTTGTCACAGCGTACTGAGTTCAGTGTGAGAGGAACAATGTCAAATGGGAGCTTCTGTTGGACCCCCAGATAATATTGTTTTCTCCACTATATATAAAATTAATCCTCGTGAAACAGTTTGTTACAGCTATAGATTAGGAGTCTTCAGCCTTCATCTACCTGCAAGGCTTCTTCTATAAGCTGTCTGGGGCAAAGGTCAAATCCGGTGTCTTTGTCGGACCATAAATAAAAAAGATCATAGAGTGAAAGGAATTCCAGAAAAAGCTGACTAGGACAGAAAAAGCATCTTGGAATAGCTTTGTGCGCAATGGTCCGTGGCTTTCTTGGGAATCACAAGGCAGAAAACTGTGATGAGCTTGTTGAGACCTTGGTCTGGAAGCACGGCAAAATGGGTTGCAGGATGTCCTTCAAAGTCCATATCCTTGATGCCAATCTTGCTAAATTCAAGAACATGGGGCGTACTCAGAGGAGCATGGCGAGCGATTTCACCAGCATATTCTGGACTTAGAACGCCGCTACCAAGGATCATATAACGATAACATGATTGGAGACTATATTTGGGGGTTGATTCTTGAAAGCAGCTTACCGTATCATCGTAAATCAAGGCACACCTCTCGCCTCTAAATATTTCGAGCTCTTTGTTGTATAAACTAATAATAAATAAATGCCACTTTTGAGTAATATGTCGTTTTTCTCTACTTTGTGTACCGAGAACGATTATATTCACCAATTTTTTTTTATATCGGAATTGGTAAATTTGTGAAATATCATTATCCTGGTTACAAAATCAAAGTTTGGAGGAAATAGCCATTTTTCACGCCTTCTAGGTATAAGAAAATAGGAAATTACAGTTGTTGCCAAAAGACAAAAAATTGTGTTACATAGTGTAATTTAATTTAGTCGTGAATTTACATGCTTTCTTAAGCACACAAATGATAATGCGTTAATACTACTACTAATATTATAAGCAAGTCTTTACTATATATATATATATATATATATATATATAATAATTATATATATATAATATATTATAAAAATGTATAAAAACATAGATATATTATATATAATTATATATATATATATATATATACTTATATATATATATATAATGTTTTAAAATTGTATAAATACTAAAAATATATTATAACTACCATATTTATTACTATAGATACATTAATTATTATATTACATACTTATATACTTATTAATATTTACATATACTATTATATATATATATATTATATATATATATATATATATATATATATATATATATATATATATATATATATATATATATATATATATATATATATATTCTTGTTTAAGGACTAAATTATATGGTAGATATTAGCGGTGTTTTACCATTAGTCTTATGTTTATATTCTTATCTTATTATTAGTCCTATATTATTTAATAGACCTTCTTACTTAGGTTCTTGGTCTTAATTCTTATTTAGCAATTAATTCTTATTTATAGTTTATCCTGTATTGTATTTCGGTTCGAGATTTCATTTATTCTTTATTCTTTTATACAGTTTTCATTTAAAAAGATTTGTAATTTTTTTGGCCTTTATAGGAAGATCTAAGTAAGTTGCAATATTATTATTTAGTCAATATTATAATTATTTAATCAAGGGGATTTTAATATCCTTTTTTTAGTCTATATATACCTATACTATACTATATATTATCATATACTATATATATATATATACTAATCATATATATTATATATATATATATATAGTAATAAACTAAATATCTAGTATATATATATATATATATATATATTAAACTATATGCCAAGGAAAAAGAAAAGATAGGAGGCATGTAGCCTGTGGATATCAGGTTATCTAAACTTGTTTTAAAGAATAGTGACATCATGAAAGTAGTATTCTTACGTTTTGATAACCAGCAGCGATTTCTCAAAAAGTATTAGAGGTATCGGTCTGAAACTTGTTATATGTTCTATGTATGTGTTAAGCTCGTTACACGCGAAACTTCAAGTCTCTAGTGAAGTCTTAGGGGGTACCTCCCCCGAGAGTGAAGGTGAAATATGTCGCTTACGCCCTTTTGCCACGTCCAATTCCAAGTGAAGATTATGCCTAACGTTTTTCCGTGAGTGTAATTGATCACCGCCGAGTTTTGGTGACCGTAGGTCACCCCTAAGTAGGTGCTGCCCCTTAGCGCCAAGGTCAAATAAGTGCTGAAAACCATGTTAGGCTTAACGTAGCGGGCTAAAATTTGGATGTGAGCTATATGATGACTTAATATCGTCGGAGACGAGATTACGTCCCTCTGCGCTCCCCCGTAGGGAGAGCGCTTCCCCCTAAAAATTAAAATAATCGTAGAAGCCTGAAATTTGAAGATAGGGTAGATTAGCCGGAGTTGGAGTCGGATTCATCTTCGGAGTCCAGGGAACCCCCGGAGGGGGATCCCCTTTGAAAAAAGAAAAAATGTATGGAATGCAAAAACAGAAGAAGAAGAAGAAGAAGAAGAAGAAGAAGAAGAAGAAGAAGAAGAAGAAGAAGAAGAAGAAGAAGAAGAAGAAGAAAGAAGAAGAAGAAGAAGAAGAAGAAGAAGAAGAAGAAGAAGAAGAAGAAGAAGAAGAAGAAGAAGAAGAAGAAGAAGAAGAAGAAGAAGAAGAAGAAGAAAGGAAGAAGGAGGAAGGAAGAAGAATGAGGAAGGAAGAAGAATGAGGAAGGATTCAGAGTCAGAGGAGTAGGCACAGGCACCGGTGCGGGAGCCGGTGCGGTGCCGAGTTAGTAAACATTCGTTTCCAATAATTACAATTCATTAGCAGTTCATAACTGATTCTGCTCTAACATGTACATGTCGTCAATTGCATTGCATCTTGCAAAGATAAACCGTTTTTCTAAATGTTGAAGACTGACATTTATATTTTCAAATCTCATTTTCTTTTTATAAACGTCAACTAATATAATTTTTTCTAAGTTGAAACATGCATATATTGTATTTTATTTTATTTTTTTTTATTATTTTTTATATATAAGTTTCATTTTACATTTATACTTTTTGTTTAATTTTTTTTTTTTTTTTTTTTATTTTTAATTTTTTTTTTAATTTATTTTTCTAACCTTTATTTTTTTATTTTACTTTTTTACTTTGTGTTTAATTTTTTATTTTAATTTTTTTTTTTATTTTTAATTTTAATTTTTTTAAATTTTTTATTTATTTTTTTATTTTGTTTTATTTGCTTTAAACATTTGTTTTTGACTAAATTTTTTTATGCCTTTTTCATGTTTAAACGTAAAAAATTTGCATTTATACACCCTAAAGCAATAAATCAGAATCAGTAAATCAAACAGCCCTCATTTCCCCTTCTGTGATTCGATTGATCTATTGATCTATATCTATTTTCAGATATATATTTTTGACTAAATTATCATGATTTTAAATATCCTAAATCATTAAATTAGTAAAAGCAGTAAATCAGAAATACCCTCCATCTTCCCCTTTCTGTGATCTTTTGATCTATTGATCTATTGATTCAGGTCATAATTTTTACTAAATTTACGTTTCTACATACCCTAAATCAGGTAAATCAGTAAATCAATCAGCCACCCTCTTGCCCTTTCGTGATCTATTGATCTTATTTGATCTATTTCATTGATCCATTGTTTCTTTTGATTTCATGGTTCATATGTTTTACTAAAATTGTCTGTACATACACTAAAGCAGCTTAAATCATAATTCAGTAAATCACACCATCCGACCCCCTCATGTCTCATCCGCTGATCTAGTTGACATTGATCTATTATCTATGATCGTATGTTGATCAAGTCTATTTTTTTAGTAAAATTGTCATTTTTACATACCCTAAACCGTATTATGTACAACAACAAAAACCTATCACAACTCGAGCGAATAAACTGGGTAGCATTAACAAAGACCGCTTCCCTAACACAGTAAAGTAACTAACATAGCGTACAAAACGTAACCATTCACACATTTGTCAAGCATATCTCTAACCTATCAATGTTAATTTAACATTACATGGTAATATTCAACAAAAGGTTCATCATAATCTTACCAAAGTACCATAATATACCAAACGGATAAATGCAAACATAGGTAAAGTTTTATCCTCTGTAAAGCTAAACTATGATTATAACATACTTAACACATAACAACAGACAATAAACAGCTATCATTAAACACTTAACCATTGATCTACTGATTCAACTCGTATTTTGAGTATCTTTAAGTTAGATATCGGGCATCCCTACTATACACTAATCAACGAATATATGCTAACATAACAAGTTTTCACATTAATAAAGGCAACATAGGCATCACATTGAACTAAGAATATAATGTACAACAAACCTAACACAACTTACGAACGAATAAACTTGTTACATTAACAAAGTTCCACACTTAAAACAGTAATTATCATTTTTCAAGCCTATCTCTACCATATTAACGTTAATCTTACATTGCACACAGTAACATTTTAGCAAAAATGTATCATAACTTCTCGATTATCATACAGACCAACGAGTATATGCTACGTAACAAATTGTTTTACATTATCATGTAATATTTAAAAATTATTCATAACCACCTAAATATATATAATCCAACAAATAATTGAAACATACAAGTTTTATTCCAAACATAACATAAAATTAGTTCCTTTGAATAAAAATATCATAGTGAAGTGCAATAGTTTACCGAATTTAAGCAGTAAATCAGTAAAATCAGTAATCAAACCACCCGTTCCCTCCCCGCACCTCCCTTACCATCCCGTTCATACCTTTTGCATCCATTGATCTAGGATTCAGGTCACATATCAGAGTGATCATTTCGGCATAAACATAGTACAAAATAGTTCTTAAATACTAACCAACTAAATTATGCAAACGTAACATATGTTTTCACATTACATAAGCTAACATAGCATTACCCAAACTAAGAATATAATGAACAATGACAAAACCTAACACAACCTTACGCACAATTAACCTACTAACATTCAACAAAAGTCCTCATACTCTCCAACAACAGTTAAACGTACCTAGCGCAGGCGTACAAACCTAACCGGATTAACACTTTTTCAAGCATATCTTAACATATCATTAGTATAATTTTACATTAACACTATGGATTTACGTCGCATTTCGAGTATCATTTTTGGATAAAAATAACATAAAGATGTTCTTTATATACTAACCAGCGAATAATATGCTCACATAACAATGTTTTCACATTAATAAGCTAACATAGCATCATTATGAACTAAGAAAATAATGTACAACGACAAACCTAACAACAACTTACCCATTAATAAACTAGTTACCATTACACAAAGTTCCCACACTTAACACCAGTAAAACAGTTACTAACATTGCATACAAAACCGTAACCTATTCATATCTTTTTCCAAGCATAAAAACATAAATATTTAACGTTAATTTTAAAGATAACAGTTATATTTAACAAAATTTATCATACCTTTGTCTAATTATCATCCAGACCAACGAATAACTGTAAACAATAACAAAGTTTATCCAAACATTACCTAAAAAAGTCTTTGAATAAAATATCATAGTAAATTTGTAATAGTTTACTGATTGTTAAAGCAAGTAAATCAGTAATCAGTAAATCAAACCCATCACCCCTCCCCACCCCTCCCACCACGACCTTATGGATATATTGATCTATTGATTTCATGTCAGATTTCGAGTATCATTTCGGCTAACATAACACTTTTAATAAGTTCTTTTATATACTAACCTTCGATATATGCTTAACGTAACAAAGTTTTTTACATTAATAAAGCTAACATAACATAAACTGAACTAAGAATATATGTACAACGACAAACCTAGAACACCTTGCGTACGAATACTACTAACATTAACAAACTTTCCGCACTTAACCACAGAAAGAACCAACAATTCGTACAAAACGGTAACCTATCACACTTTTTCAAGCATATATTTCTCTAACATGTCAATGTTAATTTTACCTTAAAATCGAATATTTAACAAAAATTCTACATTAACTTCGTCTAATATTCATACTGACAACGAATATAATTGCTAACGTACCAAATTTTTACATAACTTTGTAATATTTAACAAAAAATCATCATAACCTCGTTTCTAAATATCATAATCCCCAACGAATAATTGAAACATAACAAAGTATTAACAAACATAATATAAAAATAACAAATTTTATCCTGACATACATAAAAATAAGTGTCTGTTGGACTATATCACAGCTAAACCGTAATAGTGTTACTGATTTTAAAAGCAGTAAAATCGTAATTCAGTACATAAACCACCCATCCAATGTAGTCCCCTACCACCCATCACCTATGATCTATTGAACTATTGATATTCAAGCATATTTCAAGTATCATTTGGATAAACATAACATAAAAATAAGTCTATTTATATAACTGACCTACGATATATGCTTACGCCAACAAGTTTATCATCAATAGAAGCTAACTATTATACCATGAACTAAGAATATAATGTACAAATGCAACCTAACATACCTCGCGTATGAATATTCCGCAACATTCTGAAAATTCCCTACTTATTAAGGTTAAACTAGCTAACAGTTCTACATTACTCGATATGGTTCCCACTTTTCCGCATATAGCAACAGGTAAGACGTATTATCTAACAAAAATCCCTTTAAAAAAGTGACCAATCTATCAAAGAACACAGCATTCTTTGAACTATGAATTGACACTTATTCATCAAATTGTCACTCGTCTCGGCGTTAACATCATTTGAACTTATTGAATAAACGTAGACAGTTGCAATTCTCGGGCAACCTAACAATTACTCAACAAAAACTACCTAGGACTCACCTTTCTAAACCACATCTTCGTCAGTTAAACACAGTAATATCTTAAAAAAAACTCATCATTTCTCTAACAAATCAGGTGTTAATTTCACACTGTCATAGTAATATTTAACTAACGTAACCTAACTACGATAAACAGTTTTTTTATTAAGCCAGAGTATTCTAGCAACACATCACTCCGAGAGAACAACCCAAAGGGATGCGCCATTGAAAGGGTGTGAATCCTGAGGGGGTGTAAGCGGGCATTACCCCTCCGCATCCCCTTGGGTTTTCTCTCGGGAAGTGATGTGTTGCTTTAGATACTCTTGGCTAATGAAACTGTTTATTCGTAAGTTCAGTACTATTATGGTTAAATATTACCATGTTAAGTGAAATTAACACTGATGTTAGAGAAATGATGATTTTGTAAGATATTAACTGTGTTAACTGACGATGACCTGTGTTAGAAACGTGAGCCTAGGTCAAGTTTTGTTGAGTAATGTTAGGTTTGCCGAGAATTTTGCTAATGTCTACGCTTATTCATAGTTCAAATGATGTTATTTATACGAAACGAGTGACACTTTTGATGAAGAAGTGTCAATTTCATAGTTTCAAGATTGCTGGTGTCTTTTTGATAGATTGGTCAACTTTTTTTAAGGATTTTGTTAGATAATACGTCCTTACCTGTTGCTTGCGAGAAAAGTAGGGACATATCGAGTATTGTATGACACTGTTAAGCTGTTTGACCTTTTGATAATAGGGAATTTCAGGATGTAGCGATACAGAGCGAAGGTCATGTTTAGGTTTGCATTTGTACATGTTATTCTTAGTTCAGTTATGATATGTTAGCTTTATTGAGCTAAAAACTTTGTTGCGCGTTTAGCATATTATTCGATAGGTCGTATATAAATAATTATTTTTATGTTATGTTTATCAAAATGATACTCGAAATATGACTTGAATTCAATAGTTTCAATAGATCATAGCGCGCCAATGTGGGAGGGGATCTGCAGGGGATGGGTCTGGTCTTGATTTACTGAATTGTACTGTTTATGGCCCTTTAAAATCCAGCAACTATCTACACTTCACTATGATATTTTATTCAAAAAACTTATTTTATGTTATGTCAGGATAAAATTTTGTTATTTTATATTAATTTATTGGTTAAAACTTTGTTATGTTTGGCAATTATTCGTTTGGAGGTTATGGATATTTAGACGAGGTATGATGAATGTTTTGTTAAATAATACGAAGTTGATGTAAAAAATTTGGTTCGTTAGCATTTATTCGTTTGTCAGTATGATGATTAGACAGGGTTTATGCTAAATTTTTGTTAAATACTATTATGATTTTAATGTAAATTAACATTGACATGTTAGAGATATGCTTGGAAAAAGTGTGAATAGGTACGTTTTGGTCGAATTGTTAGGACTTTACTGTTGTTAAGCGCCGGAGTTTGTTAATGTTAGTAGTTCATTCGTACGTAAGGTATGTGTTAGGTTTTGTCCCTGTACATTATATTCTTAGTTCAGGTTATGTTATGTTTGCTTTTATTAATGTAAAAAACTTTCGTTTACGTTAGCATATATTCGAGGTAGTATATAAAGAACTTATTTTGTGATGTTTAGCGACATGGATACTCGAAATATTGACAGTGAATTCAATAGATCAATATATCAAAGTCGGGTGGAGGATGGGGAGGGGTGATGGTTATTTTACTGATCTTCTGATTCTACTGCTTTTAAATCAGTAAACTATTACAATTTACTATGATATTTTATTCAGTTTGGATAACTTTTTTATGTTTACAGTTATTCGTTGGCTTGTATGATAATTAGAACGGTCTATAAAACAAGAATTTTTAGTTAAATTTACATACCTTAGTGTAAAATTAACGTTAAAATTTTAGAGATATGCTTTGGAAAAAGTTGTGAATAGGTTACGTTTCTGTATGCAATGTTTAGTTACTTTACGTTGGTGTTAAGTGTGGAACTGTTAATGAATGTAAACAGTTTATTAGTGCGTAAGTTGTGTTAGGTGTTGTCGTTGTACATTATTTTCTTGTAGTTCATATTTGATCGCTATGTTAGCTGTTATTAATGTGAAAACTGTTTATGTGGAGCATATATTCGCTCGGTTAGTTTATATAACGAACCCCTCATTGTTTTGATGCTATGTTTATCGAACAATTTTAATAGAAAATAGGACCGTTAATCAATAGTGGTTAATTGTAAATTAACATTGATATGTTAGAGATATGCTTGAAAAGTGTAAGTAGGTTACGTTTTGTACGCTGTGCGAGGTACTTTACTGTTGTTAGTTATGGAACTTTGTTAATGATAGTAGTTTTTAATTTGTGCGTAAGGTATGTTGTGTTAGGTTTGTCATTGTACCTTATATTCTTTAGTTCGGTAATGCTATTGTTAGCTTTATTATGTTGAAAAACAATGTCTACGTTTAGCATATATTAGTTGGTACAGATATTAAAGAACTATTTTGTACTATGTTTTATCCGAAATGACACTCGATATGCGACTGAACATCTAGATCATGGATCAAATGTCAATGCGCACGGGTCACATTTGTGTAGGTTTTCTTTTATTCTTCGATTTTACGATTTTACTGAATTTACTGCTTTAAATTCAAACTCATCAAACTTTACTATGATATTTTATTCAAAGAACTTATTTTATGTTATGTTTGGATAAAATTTTGTTATGTTTGCAATTATTTTGTTGCGGGATTATGATATTTAGATAAGGTTATGATAATTTTTGTTAAAATTACTATGATAATGTAAAAACTTTGTTACATTAGCATATATTCGTTGGTCTGTAGATAATCGAACAAGGTTTATGATACGCATTCTTGCTAAATGTTACTCTCGTGTCATGTAAGATTAACTTAATCATGGTTGAGATATGCATTGACCATTATAATTACTGTTGTTAACGTGTGGACTTATGTTAACTATAATGGTACCAGTTTATTCGTTTCGTAAGTTGTGATTAGAGTTTGTTGTTGTACTTATATCTTAGTATTGATGATGCTATAGTTAGCTATTAATGTAAACTTTTTATGTCTAGCATATATTCGTCTGATATAATTGTATGAAAGCACGAAATTAGTTTTACTGATGTATGTTTTAACTTAAATGATACTCAAAATACGAGTTGAATCATTAGATTCAATGATTAAGTTGTTAATGA
>JABUQX010077771.1:5000-7500 GCA_015478945.1 Trachelipus rathkii
TAAGATCTTAATCACTGCCCTCTTTTATTATATTTTATTTATTTCACTTAGGATCAACTATGTTTCTTAAATAAGAAATTTTACAAGAGATCTTTTATAGGGACATTAATTATGAATCTGCACCTTCATTTAAATATATTCAGTTATATAAAAGGGGTCACTGAAGGGACGAGCCCATAGAGCTCCAGCTCAGCCTGATGTCTTGGCTGTAACTCCAGATCCTTCCTCCCGGTCGACTCAAGCAAAGTCAACCGGCAGAAGAAACGACACTCATTGGTTCGTTTAATTTTAAATAATATAACAAACTAAAAGCAGTTATGAATGATCTTATAACATGTATTCAATTTTTGTTTTACATAGTTACACATAACTTTCTTAGAAGCATTGTTATAAGTTTTCTTCCAAGTTTGCCTCCAAAATGGGGTCTAGCTTCACAATTGAAATATAAATTTTAAAGCTATGGAGGTGGAACGCAATCGGCCAACTCCCTCAAGCATCTGATGTTGCGGTACCTATTGAAAAGAGATAGTGTGCCAACTTAAGCGTTGCAGGAGATTAGAGGGCAGGAAAGGGAGTTTGAAAGTTAGGGGGAATTGCAGTTTTATGGGTAGGAGCTCTTAAGGCGTTTATACTGCCATCGTTCGTGTCCAATTAGAAGTGCTGGAGGGCGCGGAAGTCCCCGCCCACAGATTGTGAAAACATTACTCTAAAGAAGGGGTGCCTTGCTCTTGCATGAATTTGTTTCGTGAGTATTGAAAACCACAAACTCGTTCGTTGTGGGGCCTCCTTCTTTACAGCCACTTTTGTTCTATGGAATTCCTTGTCATTTTCTGCTTTTCCAACCTTATTTAATCTCTAAAGCCCAAGTCTTTGAGAGATTTGTGTTAGGATTCTGCTTGGGCATGGGTGGGTCCCTCTACATTGTTATTTTTTATAAGCCCCTTCCTTGAAGAAGGTCGCAGCCCATGAGTGGAGAGTATCTGTAATAATATATATATTAGATATATATATATATTAGTTATATATATTATATATATATATATATATATATATTATAGTAATATATATATATTAGTATTATATGATATATATATATATAATATTAATATAGGTACTGGTTGATGATTTCGCCAACCACAATAAAAAAAGAGTAAGGGAATGTAACGTTGGTATTGTCGTATTCTATTAGTGCAGCAAGAGACTGCCTTTATAAGGCTTTATTTTTCTATGTTAAGATTCAAGTTTAATTTATTTTTATTTTTATCTGTTTCGTGAAGTTTAAAAAGTAATAAAATATTAAATTTTCATGGAATTGAAATACCATTTAATATAAAGAATTTTACATGTAATGAAATTAAATTTTCCCAGATGATTGCGGTAATATCAGGTGTTACTGAGTAATATGTTTTCAAATTGAAATTGTTGATGTATGAAATTAATTTAACACTATTGTGTTGGGCAAGTACGTTTCAGAATGTTTGTGTATGAGCTGTTTCTTGTCTTTAATAATAGTTTTTTTTTTAAAGGGCCGATAATCCCATATCGTAAAGATGACTACAACAGCTACCGGGAAAAGGAATTCATTGCTGGAATGCTGGTAAAATTTTAGTGGGGCGGGAAATGTAAAAAAAAAAAAAAAGAAAAACTTAAAAACTAGCAATAGGCTACGGGAAAGGAATACATGTTTTTGGAAATCTCTGGGTAAAATTTTAGATTTGAAAAATGTAAAAAAAAAAGAAAATAAAAAAAAAAGATAAAGCAAAACGTTATTGTTTAATAATTATAATTAATATGAGTTAGAAGGCCTATTTAGATGACCTTTTATACGTTACTACTCGTTAAAATAAATAGACTTTCTTATTAATGTGTTGTTTTTTGTAAACTAAGAGAAGTATCCTCCAAGGGGTAAATAAGCCGCACCCGGATTGGCAGGAGTCAGGGTCTCTCGGCCTTGCCGAGGACTACTTGGGTGTCGCGGGGGTTCCTGCGCGCCCTCACCTACGGGGTAGTGGAAAACGTCCCCCCGTTGTTTTGCCGCGTCGGCTCGGAGCCCTCCTATCATTGCCGTGTAAGTACCTTTACAAATACTCTATCATAGATATATATGGATATATATATATATATATAATAGTATATATATTATATTATATCATATATATATTATATATATGGTATAATATATATATAATATATTAAATATATATATATATATATATATATATATTATATACTATGTCTCCTGCTCCTACTGCAGCCCCCCCCCCCCGAAAAAAAAATTAGAGCTTGTTTTTTGTGGTGTTTGCGCCGCACTGTAAGTAATGTTTGCAGGATTTCAAGGCAATGTATTCCTTTTCCGCTGTAGGCTATTGTAGTTTTTGTAGATATGGATTGTGGCTCTTCTAGAGGCTGGCCCTGAAAAACTGCAGATTATTATTATTATTATTATTATTATTATTATTATTTTATTATTATTATTATTATTATTATTATTATTATTATT
>JABUQX010077771.1:17500-23475 GCA_015478945.1 Trachelipus rathkii
TCTTGTGGCAATGAGTTGTAAAGTTTAGCTGCTTTGTAGCTAACGCATTGAGTGGCTTTTTTTGTCTACAGAAGGGAGCATTCATGTAATTATTGTTTCGTAAGTTAATTCTACTTGCCTTGCGTCTTGCTTGGTTTAAGTGAAAATTTTCTAGTAAGAAGTCGCAGCTATTGTTATGGATAATTTTATGTATCTCTTATAGGAGCGATGTATTGAGTAAGTCTTTAAATTGCAGAATCTTTAATTTTTTGAACAATGGTTGTATATTGCTGTGAAAAATCTATTGAATTGCTTATGAGGCGAATAAATCGCTTTTGAATGACAATTTCAGGATGGATAATTGAGTCATTTGTGGTTCCGTATATAGGAAGACAGTATAGTAAGTGGGGGTGTATTAATGCATAGTATATTTTTCTGAAAATGGAAATAGGTACAATATTTTTTAATTTTATTAGCCCATAGAGGTATCTCGACAGTCTGCTAACTAGGTTGTTGACATGTTCTTTAAATGTCAGTTTTTCATCGATTATTATTCCCAGTATTTTTGCATTTGTAGCCCTATGCAGTTCTACTTTGTTAATTTTTATATTTAAATCGTCATTTAATTTGTTGCTAAAAATCATATAAGTTGTTTTATTTAAATTTAGAGATAGCTTATTAGCATCTATCCATTTCATTATTTTCGTTAAGGTGTCTACTGCTTTGCGTGATAGAGACTGCATTTTTTTGTCATTTATTAAGATAGAGATATCATCAGCATATGAGACTGAAAAAGCATCTTGAGAGTTGAACAGATCATTAGTATAAAGAGTAAAAAGAAGCGGTCCAAGAATTGAACCCTGGGGTACGCCAGTTGATGTTTGAAGTGTGATTGAATTCGTTTCATTTAGTTTAACGTATTGAGATCTCTCCTTTAAGTAGCTTTTAAACCATTGTAAGTTTGTTCCCTCAAAGCCCATTTTGTTCATTTTACTAAACAGTATGTTATGATCAATCATGTCAAAAACTTTTGTGAAATCTAATAATAAAAGCAGGGAGGAGTCTTTATCTTCTATATTTCTGTAAAATTTTTCGGTTAAGCAAATGAGTGCATCAGAAGTTGAGCGTCCTTTTTCTAAATCCAAATTGTGAAATCGCTGAGAATATTGTTGGAATTAAAATTTATTGTTAACTGATTGAATGTTATCTTATAATAATAATAATAATAATAATAATAATAATAATAATAATAATAATAATAATAATAATAATAATAATAATAATAATAATAATAATAATAATAATAATAATAATAATAATAATAATAATATAATAATATAATAATAATAATAATAATAACATAATGAATAATAATAATAATATAATAATAATATAATATATAATAATAATAATAATAATAATATAATATAATAATAATATAATAATAATAATGAATAATAATGAATAATAATAATTATAATTATCATTATCAATATAATTATAATTATATTATAAATTACTGGTAGATAATTAAATTATAATTATAATACTAATTCAAGTTATAATTATTAATTAAAATTATTAATATAATTTAATTATAACTCCATTTACATAATTCATTGATAATTAAGGATCCTATATTAGAATAATATCTTTATCTTATAATTAATAATTATAATTATATTATAAAATAAATAATAATAATAATCAATAATAATAATAATAATAATAATAATAATAATATAAATAATAATAATAATAATAATAATATATACTAATAATATAATAATAATCATAATATACAACATAATAATATTATTTATAACATAATTATAATAATTATAATAATTATAATAATTATAAATAATAATATAACTAATAATAATACTATAATAATAATAATAATAATAATAATAATAATAATAATAATAATAATAATCAATATAATAATATTAATAATAATAATCATAATTAATATTATAATAATAAGAATAAATAATAAAAAGAATAATAATAATAAGAAGTAATAATATGAAATAATAATAATAGAATAAGAATAATAATAATAAGATAATAATAATAATAATAATAATAATATAATAATAATAATAGAATATATAATAATAATATAATAATAATAATATATAATAATAATAATATAATAATAATAATACTAATAATAATAATAATAATAATATAATAATAATAATAATAATAATAATATAATATAATAATAATAATGAAAATAATAATAATAATAATAAGAGGTAGAGGCATAATAATAATAATCAATAATAATAATATAATAATAATAATAATAATAATAAAATAATAATTAATAATAATAATATTATAATAATAATAAATAATTATAATGAATAATATAATAATAATAATGTCAATGATACATAAGAATAATAATAATAATAATAAATAATAATAAATAATAATAATAATAATAATAATAATAATAATAATAATAATAATAATAATAATATAATAATAAATAATAATAATAATATGTAATATAATAATAATAATAATAAATAATATATAATATATAATAATAATAATATAATAATAATAATAATAATAATAATAATAATAATATAATATCAATTATAATAAAAATATTAATTTTGTTCATTTATTTTTTGTTATTAGTTTAAACAAAATTTTATATTATCAAATTGTTCCAATATAAAAAAAATAAAAACTATTGCTTGAAAATGTCCGCATGTAAGGACGAAAGCTTGGTACTGCTATTAAATCAATAGTCTTATTTTATTCCATGATAACACTAAAGAAAATTTCTTCTATAGGCAGAAATACATTTAGGAGCTTGAAAAAGCAACAAAATCATACGTTATAATAATAATAATAATAATAATAATAATAATAATAATAATAATAATAATAATATAATATAATAATAAATAATAATAATAATTAATAATATAATAGATATAATAATAATAATAATAATAATAATAATAAATATAATAATAATAATAATAATAATAATAATAATAATAATAATAATAATAATAATAATAATAATAATAATAATAATAATAATAATAATAATAATAATAATAATACGAATGCGAAATCACCTATAATTATAATAATAATATCAATTTAATAGATAAGAATAATCAATATAATAATAATAATATTAATAAAAATGATAATAATAAAAGTTTAATCATAAGAAACACATAAGCAACAAACATGCGAAATCACACTGCAACATGAATATAATAATAAATTTAATAGTAAAAAGAAGAATTTGCTTTAAAAAAAATGAAACAGACAAAGCAAGAATAACGGAAACTAACCAATAAAATTAAAACTATTTAGAGGAAGAAAAAAAGTAATAAAAGTTGAAGAAATATATCCAAATTTTTACTTGAAAAGGAATAAAAAAAAGATGAACGATAAATTTTCTCAAAAGTTCTGAAAATAAAAAAAGAATAGCAAAATAATTGCAATTCCTTATTAGCTATAAAACACAAACTTTCTCTTTAGGAATTTAATATGACCGGCTTAAAGGCAAAATAGGTCAAGAGCATCTTAATTTCTAAAAAAAAGTTTTCGAAAGCACAGTGACACCTGATTATAGGCTTTGTTAAATAGATGAAAAAAGTTTATCATGAGACTCGTAAATTTTTTTTAAAAATTAAGGGGAGAAGAGAATCATAAAGAATGCAACGGCTTAAAAGGGAGAAAAAGTGGATTATAAAATTAATAATAATAATAATAATAATAATAATAATAATAATAAATAAAAATAATAATAGAATATAATAATAATAATAATAATAATAATAATAATAATAATAATAATAATAATAATAATAATAATAATAATAATAATAATAATAATAATAATAATAATAATAATAATAATAATAATCATCATAATAATAATAATAATAATAATAATAAATAATCATAATAATAATAATAATATAATAATAATAATAATATAATAATCAATAATAATTAATAATAATCAATAATAATAATATAATAATATAATAATAATAGCATAATAATAATAATAATAATAATAATCAATAATAATAATAATAAAAATAATAATAAATAATAATAATAAATAATAATAATAATATAATCATAATAAGTAATAATATAATAATAATAACTAATAATAATAATAAATAATAATAATAATAATAATAATAATAATAAAAATAATAATCAATAATATTAATAATAAATAAAATATATAATAATAATAATAATAATAATAATAATAATAATAATAATAATAATAATAATAATAATAATAATAATAATAATAATAATAATAATAATAATATCATCATCACAATGATAACTAATAATAATAATTAGAAATAATAATAATAATATAATAATAATAATCAATAATAATAATAATAATAATAATAAATATAATAATATAATAATAATAATAATACTCATAATAATAATAATAATAATATAGCAATAATAATAGCAATAATAATATAATAATAAAAAATAATAATAAAATAATAATAATAATAATAATAATAATAATAATAATAATAATAATAATAATAATACAATAATGATAATAATACATAATAAAATAATATAAATAATAATAATAATGAATAATAATAATAATAATAATCAATACATAATAATAATAATAATAATAATATAATAATAATACCAAGTCATAAATAATAATAATAATTATATAATATAAAATATAATATAATAATAATAATAATAATATAATAATAATATAAATAATTAAACAGTAATAATAATAGATAATTTTCCCTTTCCTCACTATACATAAACATTATTTTCTATTTAAATATATAATATAATATAATAATAAATAATAATAATAATATAATAATAATAATATAATAATAATAGTAATAATAATAATAATAATAATCATTATAATAATAATAATCATTATAATAATAATAATAATAATAATAATATAATATAATAATAATAATATAATAATATAGTAATATAATAATATAATAATTATAATCAATAAATAATAATATAATAATAATAATAATAATAATAATAATAATAATATAAAATTTAATAATAATAATAATATATAATAATAATAATAATAATAATAATAATAATAATAATAATAATAATAATAATAATAATAATAATAATAATAATAATAATAATAATAATAATAATAATAAAAAAATAATAATAATAATAATAAATAATAATAATAATAATAATAATAATAATAATAATAATAATAATAATAATGAAAAATTATTCCCTGTAAGAATACACAAAGCGCACGTGCTAAATCTTCTGGATCTAAAAAGAGCAAAAAAAGCAAAAAGAGACCTAAATAATAAAAATAGAGCTAAACGCGTACAACAAACAAAATACTGAGATGAAAAAAATAACAATAAAACAAAAGTTGTCCAAATGGGTCAATAATAATTTCACCTCAAATAGAATAAAAAAAGCGAAAAAAAACGATTAATTTTCTCAAAACTCAGAAAAGAAAAAAAGGATAGCAAAATTTTGCTGTTTCTCATTGAGAAACAGCAAAATTTTCTTTCAAGGAATTTAATATGAATTAATAATTGCAAATTGTACATTAATAGGAAAAACAATAATGATTAAAACAAAAAAAATATTATAAAAATTTTCAAATAAATGCAAGAAACTTTTGAAATTGTTCATATCCCAATAAAAAAAATATGAATCTCAAAGTCTAAGCTTCTGCATAACTCCAGAAACCTTTATTTTATAAGTTATTCACAAATTATCAATTTTTTTAAAATAACTTATCAAATCTCATTTTATAGTAATGTTTAAAAATTATGTACATACATTTTATATTTCTTAAGAAAATTCCCATGTAAGGAAAATAAAAATAAAAACAAACAAAGTAAGAACAGGCTAACAAACAAAATCCAAAAGCTGTTGATAGGAAATAAATGCAATTCATA
>JABUQX010077772.1:0-20000 GCA_015478945.1 Trachelipus rathkii
TTGTGCATTTTAAAAGTTCTGCGGAAGTTAGTATAGGAGAAGTTTAAAGGATAAAGTTAACAGTATAGATTTAGGTGTGTAAGGAAAGAATTACTTGCCTTCCGGATTGAACCACCCGCCAATTGTTTGCGACTGAGTGAAATAACCCGGTGGCGTTACGCCTGTAGCATCCTGTTCAACCCAAAAATTTGATTTCAAGAACAATTTATAAAGCAACCGAACTCCTCAAGGCCACATACTCAGGTGTCCTCTGTCCAGCGTTTTCTCTCGATTCTTTAATTTATAGAGTGTGAAATATTTGCAATAATAATCTCGCTTAATATAAGCAGTTAATTCTTTTACCTTCTCATATATGTTCTTTCTTTAATAACATCTAATATAATTGCGATTATTATGCATTATTTAATACTACCATATAAAGAACGAGAGATAGATCATAGGGGACACCTGGTGATGTCGCTTGAAGGAAGCTCGGTTGCTTTATAAACTGTTCTTGAAATCCAACTTTTTTGGGTTGATGGATAGCTCATCGTAATCTGGCACCGGTATATTGTAACTCAGTGAACATGGCGAGTGTTCAAATCCGGAGTAGGCATTTTAATTCTTTACCTTTCTCATTAGATTCTTGTTCTTAACATTTCTTTATAATTGCGATTTTATTTTAGGCAATATTTAACCATCTACAATATCAAGAACGAGAGATAGAATATGGCTGACCCCTTGATTCGCCTTTGAAGGGAGCTCGTTGCTTTAATATTATTGTGGTCTTTGAATTCCAACTTTTTGGTTGTAGGTATGGGTCAATCGTATTCTGCACCGCGGGTTATATGTCTCTGTAGTCGTCTACATTGCGGTGTTGCAAATGGTCCCGAGAATGGCAGTTAATTTCTTACCTTCTATTATATTGTTTCTCTGTCTTTAACATCTTATAAATAAATTATTATTATTATGTCAATATGTTAACATCTACAAATTATAAGAATGAGAAGGATAGACAATGTCTGACATACTGGTGATGTTCGCCTTTAAGGGAGCTCGGTGCTTTATAATGTGTTCTTGAAGTCCAACTTTGTTGTGGGTTGAGGATGCTCAATTCGTAACGCATCCGGGTATTGAATTGTCCTTCATTCGGAACATGGAGGTGGTTCAAATTCCCGGATGAAGGCATTTATTCTTTAACCTTCTTGTTATTAGTAATATTTCTTTTATTTATACAGTCTTATATTAATTGCCGATTATTTGCAATATTTAACATCTATATATATTGGTGATATGAGATATATTACGTAGTAATATATTATATATATATATAACTTTATAGTATATATTTATTATATATTTATATATAGCTGTAAAAATTATATTAGTATATGTTAATTATTACTATATATATATTAATATATATATATATAGCTATAGTCTTATTTATATATATTATATAATATATTAGTAATTAGTATATATATACTTATATTATATATTATATATATTATATTATATATTATATTATATATATTTTATAGGATAATATATATAGAATATATAATTATAGTATTATATAGTTATATATATATTATATTTAGTAATACTTAATATATATATAATTATATAAGATAGTATATATATATAAGTATTCTATATATAATATATATATATATTATATATTATACTAAGTTTAGCCTCTTATAGCTGGTTACTTTATAAAAAATCTTATCACTTTACACAATTTTTACTCACTAATAATAAAACCTTCAAAATATTTTTGTTACAATTAAAGTATTTATTTATTTAAAACTTTTAAATAGATAAAATCTCGACTTCATTGAATATAGTATATACAATCCGCATAGACCATGCAGATCTGCACGTGGCGTATATTCGGCGACACAGCGTAGTTACAAGATGATAATGCAACATACAACATGATCCTTGGGATCGCATATCTAAATCTCTGTCGCTTTACTTTTCTAGATATCCTTAATTCTAACGGACTCTTTTCCATCAATATAGAATATGGCAAATGAATATTTCAGCACTTCGATATTAGTTTTAGAAAGCAAGTTTGCCAATTTCTTCATTAGGAAATTTGAATAATGTATATACAAACAACAGGCGTTTAGCGAAAGTAACTGGCCCGATACAAATCAGTTATATGAAAGACATATTCACACAAAAAATAATTAACAGAAACTTAACCAACTCCATAATTCATAGTCGAGTCTAATTTTTGATTTCTTCTCTTCCCTTGGCCTTCGATAGATTCCATTCCCTGAAAGCCTCTTCCCGACATAGAGCGAACGTATATTGTACATTTTAACGAAAAAAAAAAAAGTTAACTATTTTATGGCATTTTAAATAGTTGAAAATAATATATTTTAATTGTACAATTGATGGCGGAAGAGGTGGGGGTGCTATAATTGTTTAATAAGTTTTATATTTATGTGTAATATAAAATTGTTGTTAGAGGAATAATCAATGTAAGTTACTCATATAGAGATTAAAGGCCTAAATTGTATTATAAATATTTTATTAAAGATATTATCAGTTTCTTAAGGTTTAAATTATAAGTATATATATGTTATATGTTATTATTTAATATAATATATATATATATATATATAAATATATATATAATAATATATATATTTATATAATATTAGTTTATATGTATATATATATATTATATGATATATATTATATATAGCTATATCATCTTAATATATCGTATATTATATCAATATATTAATTGGAATGGTGCAGATCTCTGATTGGGTAGTTTGAGTGAACGCGCCCTAATTACTATTAATACATATACCAAAGAGCATGTAAAAAAAAAATTATTTTATTTTTTTTTGTCTGAATCTTTTCCCTGTTTTTATTCTCGTTTTTTATGCAATTCCAATATTTTTTAGTTTTTCTCTTAGCATCCGACCGTTTTGTGTTAGCGACGGCTTGAAGATATTATTTGCATCTTTCCATATGTAGGGTGGTTACCGCCATGGCGCTCTGTAATAATCATGTTAGTGCATTACATTGTTTATGGATTTCAATGCTTAGAACCGATTTTATATATATATTTATATATATATATATAGATAATATATATATTATATTAATTATAGTATATATATACATATTAATAGTATCTCTATTACTATTATATAGATATATACACTTGGGTTAACGTGTCCCTCAATATCTTGACTTACTTCAATCTTTCGTCTCTCTTTCGATATTCGATATTTTGTCTCCCTACATGTATCGAAATATTTACTGTTATCTATTCTGTTACTGTCCACTTCAATAAAACAAGATCATTCGTCTATTTTGATTATCCGAAGCGTTGTGCTTTACAGAAAAAACCACCTTACGTTGCAAACTTAAATTAAAGATTTTTTATTTTATTTAGTGACTTTTAAATATAATTTACTGTCATTTTAATACATGCTTTTAAGTTAGGAAAGAGCTTTAAAAGCCTCTAAAGCTATTTCAATGGAGTCTTAGGCGAAGATCAGGTTAGGTCAGGCATATAATTTAAGTATATCTGCAAAATTTTTAAGTACGTTAAAAAAATTGCTGATGTATATACCTTACACCAGGGGTCAAAATATATATAAAAGATAATCACTACTAACTTTTATTATATAGCTACTATAAATAATAGTATATATATATCTAATATAGTATAATCTCTATAATATATATTATTATATATATATTATATTACTATATAGATCAGTTTTATCCGTCATTAGCTCATATATTGGGGTGCTACGCTCGAGCCCCACTAAACACAGGAAATTTAAACCCTCTTTAGGGCCGAAGCCGTATGGGGGACGAACGAGGGGGGAATGCTTCATACCCGGAGCGGGGAGGTCGGAGGAATCCCCCGCGACACCAAAGACCAAACGAAGCCGGGTTTTCCGTCCCCGATACCAATTACCCGAGGATTTAGTTCCCTCCGTGTCACCTAGAGGCCGAGAGACCCCGCGCTGACATCGGGGTGGTCACCCGTGGTGTATTTTGTTAACTGTTTTAATACACCCTGACACACTTCGCGCCCTATTTCTCTCTCTGCCGGCAACAGTCCTTTTTTTTTCTGTGCTATGCCATTATTGCAACAATGTATGTGCTAACTGTAGGTGCTTTGTCTCTAGTTACTGCATGTCAGCTTTAGACACAATACTAATATAATATATATATGAGTTTTATACCCCTATATATATATACAAACGGAAATGACATAATTAATTTATCATATTCTAAGTCTCCTTCGGAATAAATAATTATGAATTATATCATTAGTAATCCTCACAAGGATTAAAACGAAAGCAGGATTTTTCCTGTAAAATGGTTAAAAATGATTTGTACCTATTATAATATTATCATAATAGTATATACTATTTATAATGTAAGGGATACTTCCTATATTTTAAAATTAAATATTTATAATATATATATATATATATGCTTATCTATTTAATAGATTTACATGTTAATATACCAAATAATATAATATATATATTTTACCCATTGTTAATCCTACATTCCTAGTGCAATAAATAATGGAGCGTGAAGGTGACTCCTAAACTTAAACTATAATTTATATTAATTTCACTATATGTACTAAGACAGAATTAACTATGAAACTTTAGAAATTGCAAGTACACAGTATACTCAAACGTTGGCAGATTCATTTTGTTACTTGTTATCAATATTATCTACTGTCTAGTGCGTATAAGCAACATTTCCACTCAAAATCTGTTGTAAAGGAATCCAACATTTTGGATAGCGCATAACGCGGTACAGGCCTACTTTGGAAGCCTATTGTACTAAGATATAGCACTGGGCACCTCATTATATTGTGTGTGTTGTAAAACAACCCCTAGAAGGAGGGTAACGAGTAACAAGAAAAGCAATGCCTTTGCTATTCCCAGAATAGTGGCTGAAGACCAACGTAACACATAATTCCTGCTCTAACTCTCCTCGCACCATCCGCTGCGCAATTTACAATAAGTATTATTGTGATTAAGGTCAAGCGGAAGCAACTCTTCCATACCCAGATATTCCCCTCATTCAGAAGCCCCAGCTTCCCAAATGAAAACTAACCCTGTACCTTCAACACCGTCCTTCTGTCAAGTAAATTGATTTATGAAGAAGTCCATACTTATAAACAGAAGGAAACGTATGTTTCTACAAATATAGGGCCTCTTCTTATATTTTATTATTATATATTATTATATACTATTATTTACTAATGATATATACATATACTTATATCTACATATAAGTATATTATAATATATATATATATCAACTATTATTATATAATACTGCATCGGGCGTAGGCAGGGGGTCAGGTGAGCAGGCGTCAGGGGCACTTTTGCCCAAACTCCCTTAATCTTTGGGAAAATAATAAATGAAGCTTATATGATTTTCAGTACGACGTTTTTTAATGGTGTCTTACTTAGTATGAAATAGCTTCAAAGATAACTTCCAATCGATAGATATGAAGGATGTAATTACTTATTACTTTGACAAGTACTTACTAAACATTACATTTTTTCTATAGTTTTACATGTCTTTTCGTTGTTCATATGGCTTTCGAACACGTGACAAGCCTCCACATCTTTGGCCTCGCGACTGAGCTTCTTCAACTTCCCCCCTAAAAAAAGATGTGACATAAAATTCTGAATTTTTTAGCCATTTTGACTGCTATCACATTGGTATACTTGTAGTTTGTCTTTGCCGCTTACAATACGCTAGTTTCTCTGTGGTTTTTCTTGACAGTCTAGTTCATCTCTTTTTCTTCGCTTTTTGATTTTTTTCAAAATCCATGTGTTTGACAATTTTCATATCAACTTTCAAGAGAGTTTTTATTTTTAGAATGATTCAACTTAAAAATATGCATGATGGAATTCCTTACCTCCTCATAAATTACATAGATACATTTGGAGTTTCTTTTGAGCTTTTCTCCGCTAGCACAATTGTCCCAATTTCTAAAAATCCAACTGTTTTTATTTTATAAGTGGCCAGAAAATTGATATAGTATTTTTTCTTGCTCATTCAATCAAATGTAATTTATAAATCTATCCAAGAAAATACCATTTTTTACTATCTTAGATATATTTCTTTATTTATATGCAAAGGTTTGAGAGAATAGTTCAGCTTGAGGATGTTTTAAGTCTAAACGGTAAACCTAATGAATAAATCAACAGCTGCATCTTTCATGATTATACAAATTATAGCCCTGACTGGTAAGCCTAACGGTAAGCGTAATTAATAAGTGAACAGCTACACCTTTCATGTTTATACAAATGCTAACCCCAATGATATGCCTAACGGTAAGCCTAATCGATAAATGAACACATACTTTATATCATCTCAGATCTACATTTTTAACCATTCTCTCCACCCCCCAATGTGTATGTTTAAGGCGATAACCATATGTCGTACCATATATATATGAGTCTTAGCACAAAAAGCTTATTAATATAACGTCTCTTTACCTATCTTTCTAAATACAACCTTACTGTTCACATGATTGATTATGTTCACAAATATACAAGCCGTTATTTGTATTGCATCTTACAGAGATAACCCATTTTCTAAAGGTTGAAGACTGACATTTCTATTTTCAAATCTCATTTTCTTTATAAACGTCAACTAAAATATATTTTTTTCCAAAGTTGAAAAATGCATATTTTATTTTTATTTTAAAGACAATCATTTTTATATTTTGTACTTTTTGTGTGTTTAATTTTTGTTTATTTTAATACTTTTTATTTATTTTTAATTTTGTTTTATTTTAATTTTAATTTTTAATTTATTTAATAATATTTTAAAACTTTTCATTTATTTTTAATTTTATTTTGTTTTTAATTTTAAAACTTTTAATTTTTAAAAAAATTTATTTTTTAAAACTTTTTTTATTTATTTATTTAAAAAAATAATTTACTTTAAAATTTTAATTTATTTGGGAAATTTTATTTATTTATTTTTAATATTATTTATTTTAAAAATATATTTTTTAAAAACTTTTATTTAATTTTATTTTATTTGTTTAAAACATTTTGTTTTTACTAAAAAAATATGCTTTTCATATTTAAAACATAAAAAATTTACGTTTTTACATACCCTAAAGCAGTAAATCAGTAAATCAGTAAATCAAACCGTCCCTCTCCCTATCACCCGTCCATGATCTATTGATCTATTGATTCGAATCATGTTTTGAATAACATAACACAAAAACTTTTATTAATTTTTTTTATTTGCTTTAAACATTTTGTTTTTAATAAAACTTTTATGCTGTTTATAACGTAGCACGATGTTTTTACGCTGTCATAAAGTGAAATCAGTAAATCGCAATCAGTAGTGCGCAGTAAAATCAGTAAATCAGTAAATCAAACTGCCCTCCAGCCACGCTCCTACCCATTCGTGATCTATTGATCTATTGATCTATTGATCTATTGATTCAAGCATTACTTTTTTATTAAAATTGTTATGTTTTACATACCCTAAAGCAGTAAATCAGTAAATCAGTAAATCAGTAGATCAAACTGTCCTCCATACCCTCCTGTCATTCTGTGATCTATTTATCTATTGATCTATTGATCTATTGATTCAAGTCATATTTTGTGTGAACATAACATAAAAATAAGTTCTTTGGATAAAATATTATTGTAAAATGTAAAAGTTTATTGACCCTAAAGCAGTAAAAAAGTATCAGTAAATCAAACCATCCTCTCCTCTCACCCGTCCATGATATATTGAACTATTGATCTATTGATCTATTGATCTATTGATCTATTGATCTATTGATTAAAGACACATTTCGAGTATCATCTTGGGTAAACATAACAAAAATAAGTTCTATATATACTGACCAGCGGATATATGTTAACGTGAGCACGAATAAACTGCTAACATTAGCAAAGTTCCATACTTAACAACATTACGTAACTAACTTTAAATACAAAACGAATGCTGCTATCTCTCGCCGCGCAACATACAATTCAAGAATAAATGCCAGTGCGATGCACACATATCATTACTACGCACACACCTTTAGTACACACACACACACGCGAATAAACTGCTAGCATTAACAAAAGTTCCATACTTAACAACAGTAAATAACTAACATTACATACAAAACGTAACATATTCACGCTTTACCAAGCATATCTCTAACATATTAACTAAGAATAAATGACACACACATACACACACGTAAAACATTACGCAATAGTAACACCTAACACTTTCAGAAGATAACCTGAAATATTTTTAGGCTTATCTCTTTTTAGACTCCTCCCCCTTTCAGAAAATTTCAACACGAACATGAAAATTATTTTTATGCTATATCCATTTGCATAAAGTGATTCAATACTTATTATATTTCAGGGGTGTCAAACTTATTTACTGTGGAGTGCCACACTGACTACAAAACAGTCCTCTGGGCCGCAAAATAAATAAGGATATATATATATATGAGAGATATATATATATACAAATAAATATATAGTATAAATGTATATATATAGGTATATATATATATATATATATATATATATATATATATATATATATATATGTTATATGTATATATATACGTCTTGTAATTTAGTGGTAATTTGATAGTTAAAAATATATTATCTTGAAAGTTTTTATTTTGTCATGGCTGGGGCCTACAGGGGAAAGCTTGATATCGCATGCGGCCCATGGCCGCGTGTTTGACACCACTGTTATATTTATTAGACAGTCTGATAGGTTTGGCAACAGCGTCATACCGAGGTGATTTAAGTAGCACTGTATAAATTTGGAGCTGAGAGTTACAGAAATCGATGAGGTACTCGATGTACCATTCTTAATCAAGAGCTCTCGATCAACACTTTAAGAAACATTTGTTAGATCCTGTAAGATTATTCCAAAAAATTTTTTTTATCTACACATGAGGATTTTTTCAAATCAATACTTATTAAGCGAAGTAAGTGTTTTTATTTCTTTATGATATATATATTTATAGAAGTATATCTAAAATATATATATATAAATATATATATATATATATATATATATATATATATATATATATATATATATATATATATATATTTATATATATATATATATATATAATAAATGTAGGACCCTATAAATAATGTTGATTTTCACACCATGCATCAGGAAAGTATGCCCAAATGCATGGGTGTCAGTGAAAAAGACACTTCCAAGGGCTAATAAGTCATGTCACTTTTAAATGAAGATACATTGAATTATAAAGGATCTATCCCTGATAAGAAATTCTTCGAAATAGAAAAAATGTCAACAAATGAAAGACAAGAATTTGAAGAGTACTATAATAAGTTTATAGGTAAAGAATACAATATTTATGAAGAATGTGAAAAGTACTGTACAAGATATTAATATACTAAGAAAATGTTTTGAGAAGTTTAGAAGTAGCTTCATTAAAGAATTTGATATAGACTGTCTAGATAACAACACAACAATTGCATCTTTATGTTTTACACTTTATAAAAATGTGTTTATGCCTGAGGAAAAACAACATTGCCTCTAGGTCGAGAGAATCTCAAAACTTTTCACTCCTTATGGAAGAAACAGCTGGCTTATGTATCAGGAAAATTGAACAATATAAACATAAGGCACGCTCGCAACGGTGGAGAGAAAGGGTTCAAAATTAAGAACAAGTTCCTTTACCCTGACGGGTTCGGTTATGTAAAAGGAGTGAAAACTGCTTTCCTATACCATGGTTGTGCATGGCATGGGCATAAAGACTGTAATAAAGGAAAAGGTACGCTGCATAACGTATCGGCTGTTGACCGCTACAATTTCACCATGAAACAAGAAGATAGGTATAAGGAAGCCGGTTTTAATGTAGTACGTGTGTGGGAATGTGAATGGAAGATACAAAAGACCCAAATTCCTGATCATTTCGAAGAAAACATAAGCATTAGCGACTATATTCAACGTCTTAGCAATGATGTTGTTAACAACAGACTCATAATAGACAATTCATTGTTTGGAGGCCGCACTGAACCATTCGTACATTACTACCCTCCAATTAAAGGACAGAAGATCGTGTATTTAGACTATACATCACTTTATCCTTATGTTCAGAAACGAATGAAGTACCCTTGTGGCCCCCCTGAAAAACTAATAGGTGATAAAGTACCAGACATTGAATCATTTAAGAATGGTATCAATGATAAATATTTCGGTGCAGCTTACATTAAGATTCTCTCAAGACTTATACATCTCTCGCTAAACGAGCCAAAAATAAATTAATATTTTTACTCTGTGTAAAATGTGTTGAAGAAAATTGTGCGAAATGTAATCATGATAAGAATAAACGTGCTATTGAAGGTGTATACACAACACCTGAAATTCAGTTAGCATTAGAGATGGGGTATGAAATAATTAAAATATTTGAAGTTGTCATTTAAAGAGAAGGGAGTTTTTATTTGGAGATATATGAAACCAATTTAAAAAGTATAAAGGATACAGAGGCATCAGGACCACCAAATAATATTCACGAAGACGGCTCTGATTTCAAGGAAAACCCCAAAGAGTTTGTCCATCATTTCAAAGAAAAGTAAAGAGCAAAGTCTGAAACTCTTGGATATTAACAATATCAGAAAACCCCAGATGCGGTTTATTGCAAAAAATTATGTCTCAATTCTCTTTGGAGAAAATTTGCAACAAAATACGCCCACAAGAGAAGATGTAGTATGTACTAGTGATAAACAAGTGTGGGAACTAATCAACCAAAGCGATATTGAAGTCCCTAGCGTTATTCCAATAGGTTGTAAATATCTTGTAACAGTTGTCAAAAATGCACTAGCCGAACGAACGTCAACTGCAACAAATATTCCTATCGCATCGTTTATTCTGCATATGCACGTATAAAATTATACGAGTACTTAACAAAGCGTCAAACAAGTATTGTATCAAGTGATACAGACTTCCGTATTTTTGTCGCTGGAAATGATGCAGTGCCCTGAAACAGGAAACCTTTAGGTGAACCAACAGATGAAATAGCAGGCAGATTACGGTTCTGAGGCATACGGCGATTCCTTGTGTGTACTGGACCTAAGTCTTATGCTGTTAGAATAAGAACTGCAGGATGGAAAGATAAAATATATTGTAAAGCCAAAAGGTCTACAATAAAGATACAAAGGATACTATTAATTTTGAAAAACTGTTAAAGTTAACGTCTGTTCGTTGCTCTGAAAATAGTATAGGCCACGATGAGTCATTGTATAATGATATCAAAAACCATGATGTTACAGTGAAGGCAATGAATGAAATACAATTTGATAATGTTGATAAAGATGATGTACGAGACGATGACCTGCCTCATAAAAAAGCTGCACGAATAGACGAGTCACAGAATCCTAATGCTAATTTACACGGAAGTAACAGAGGAGGGTTATGTTATAGTGTTCCTATTATAACTTTTCAGCCTGGGAAATATGGAGGTGTTAGTATTGTTGCTGGTACTAAAATGGTCCAACACACATCCGATAAGCGAATCTTTATTAAAAATTCATGTCGCTCGGTATCATATGGTTATAAGGGTACATTAATTCCCATTTAATATATTATAAATATTTATCTATGTTTAATGTATAATGTTTAATGCTTTTTACAAATATTCTAAATAATAAAATGTAAAATAATAAAGTTAGATTTTTACAAACCTTTAGTAAAAATTTTGTTCATGTTTCAGGTGTAGAAATTTGCTTCTGAAGGGGCGGGAGTCTAAAACGGAGTAAGCCTAAAAATATTTCAGGGTTATCTTCTGAAAGTGTTAGGTGTTACTACTGTGCCTCACGTGTTTTACGTGTGTATGTCTCATTTATTCTTAGTTAATATGTTAGAGATATACTTGGTAAAGCGTGAATAGGTTACGTTTTGTGTGTAATGTTAGTTATTTACTGTTGTTAAGTATGGAACTTTGTTAATGCTAGCAGTTTATTCGTGTGTGTGTGTGTAGGTGTGTGCGTGTGTGTGTGTGCGCGCGCGTCATTTATTCTTAGTTAATATGTTAGAGATATGCTTGGCATACGTTTTGTATTTAAAGTTAGTTACTTAATGTTGTTAAGTATGGAACTTTGCTAATGTTAGCAGTTTATTCGTGCTCACGTTAACATATATCCGCTGGTCAGTATATATAGAACTTATTTTTGTTATGTTTACCAAAGATGATACTCGAAATGTGTCTTTAATCAATAGATCAATAGATCAATAGATCAATATATCATGGACGGGTGAGAGGGAGAGGGATGGTTTGATTTACTGATTTACCTATTTACTGCTTTAGGGTCAATAAACTTTTACATTTTACAATAATATTTTATCCAAAGAACTTATTTTTATTTTATGTTCACATAAAATATGACTTGAATCAATAGATCAATAGATCAATAGATCAATAGATCAATAGATCAATAGATCAATTGACAGGAGGGTATGGAGGACAGTTTGATTTACTGATTTACTGATTTACTGATTTACTGCTTTAGGGTATGTAAAACATAACAATTTTAATAAAAAAAATTACTTGAATCAATAGATCAATAGATCAATAGATCAATAGATCAATAGATCAATAGATCACGAATGGGTAGGAGGGTGGCTGGAGGGCAGTTTGATTTACTGATTTACTGATTTACTGCTTTACTGATTTACTGATTTACTGCTTTAGGACATGTAAAAACGTAAAATTTTTACGTTATAAACATGAAAAGCATAAAAGTTTTATTAAAAACAAAATGTTTAAAGCAAATAAAAAAAATTAATAAAGGTTTTTGTGGAAAGCAAAGTTACTAGAAATGTGATCTGAATCAATAGATCAATAGATCATGGACGGGTGAGAGGGAGAGGGACGGTTTGATTTACTGATTTACTGATTTACTGCTTTAGGGTATGTAAAAACGTAAATTTTTTGATGTTTAAACATGAAAAGAATACATTTTTTTTAGTAAAAATGTTCAAAATGTTTAAACAAATAAAATAAAATTAAATAAAAGTTTAAAAATATATATTTTTAAATAATAATATTAAAAATCGCTTCCAATGAAAAATTTAAAGTAAATTATTTTTAAAATAAAAAATAAAAAAAGTTTTAAACAAAAATAATTTTTTTTAAAAATTAAAAGTTTTAAAATTAAAAACAAAATAAAATAAAAATAAATGAAAAGTTTTAAATATTATTAAATAAATATTAAAAAAAATGAAACAAAATTAAAATAATGCAAAAGTATTAAATAAACAAAATTAAAAGAAAAGACGAAAAAATATAAATGAAACATATAATAAAAATAAAATATACATGTTTCAACGTAGGAAAATATATATTTTAGTTGATGTTTATAAAAAGAAATGAGGGTTCAAAGATATAAATTTCAGCCCTTTCAACCTTAGAGAAAATGTGGTTTTATCTTTTGTAAGATAAACATAAATAATTTGGTTTGTATATTTGTGAACATAATCAATCATCATGTGAACAGTGCAGGCCAAGCAAGAAAGATATAAATGATTATAATTAATAAGCTTCTTTTGAAAAGATTCATATATATATTATTGTCCTGAGATATGTAGTGATCGCCTTATACATTGGGAGAATTTTATTAAAATGTAGGTCTGATGATATATGAGTTCATTTAGAAGTTAGCCCACACTAGAGTTAAATCTGGTTGATGCAGCTGCTCATTTTATCATTAGGTTTGTCGTTAGGCCTAGCCTAATAGTGGTTAGCATTTTGTATAAATTTGAAAGATGCAGCTGTTCATTTATCGATTAGGCTTACCGGCAGGCCTATCATTTGTATAAACGTGAAAGATGCAGCTGTTTTTATTGATTAGACTTATCGTTAGGCTAGCATCGTTCTTAATGTTAAGACCGAAAGTACTTCGAAGTTAAGAAATAATCGACTTTTTGCGGCGTCAGGTGTTATGGAACGTTAGTATATATAGAAGAGTTAGTAGCGAGTTATATATGCTATATATTATTTATGCTATATATATATATACATATATACATATATACATATATATATATATATATATATATATATATATATAGTGATATATATTGTATGTTATATATGAAACGCTCCTCCCTTCCTCTTTCTTCGTCCTTCCTTCTTTCTTCTTCATCCTTTTCTCCTTCTTCCTCTTTTCTGTTTTGAAATCTTACTTCTTCTTTTTTTCTTCAGTTTCTTTCTTTTTCTTTCTTTTTTCTTTTCTCTTTTTTCAGAACCTTCGAGGAGTCTCCTCCGACTCCGACTCCTTCTCCTCCGTCTCCTCTCCATCTTCATAATCTAATTCGTTCAAAATCTTTATACATTATCCATATTTTATCCTTCTAAAGAAAATTCCTATCTGGAAGGGAACTGCACACCCAAGGAGTGACATAAACCCAGGGATTCACAGAGCAAAGGCACAAAGGCTGAAAACTGAAAGTTAGATGCTAGAACACTCAAAACTATATTTTATTATTTATTTACTATAATTAGGTGTATCTGGTTTAAGCATGAGATTATTATTGCCTACCTGATCCCTCCTCTCGTTCTTTTAACCCCCACTTCTTACTCCTACCCCCCTTTGTTATCAAACTGCAATATTCATCCTCTACTACTGATGGACTATAGTGTATTCAAAGTTTTGAATAATATAAAATGATAATCCACACATATGCCCAATTATTTATAAATATTTCTATACTTACGAAAAGTTTTATTTCAAAATGAGTATAACTAGTAAGAAGTCTTATATTATTAAATAGTGTTTCTTTTTTAGTTTGAAAATAAAGGTTTAATATTTCCTTTTTTTCCCCAAAATCAGTTAAAATATCTTCCATCAAATGATGTTTTTGACGTAAGAAGTCTTTTATTATTAAATAGTGCTTTCACTTTAGTTTGAAAATAAGAATTTAATATTTCTTTTTTTTTCCCAAAATCAGCTATAATATCTTCCATCAAATGATGTTTTGACGTGAAACTTTTCCCCCGGGGGGGGGGGAGGAAATTGTCAAATTTGACATCTGCCAAATTTTTCCCTGATCATCCATCTAATTTTTCCAAAATTATCAGAGTAGATTGAATTTTATTGGGCGAGTTACATATTATTCATTTAGAGCTACTTTCTATATACCCAACAATTTGACCTCAGTGAACGTTATCATGCTATTGTTTCAAATTATATTTTACATCCCCAGAGGTAAAATAATAATTAGTTATTAGAAAAATGGCCAAATAAAAGTTTTGTAACATTTATTGTATTTACTCTAATACTTTCATTTCAAAACCTTCGATAAGTATTATTAAATTAGAGCAAATATTCACTTTTGGCAGAAAATTTCATACAAGGATTTGTAATTGAAAGCTACGGTCTAAAGTAAAATTAAAAAAAAAAATCTATGAAGAGATTTTATTGCTATAGAATACCGTACTTTAAAGGAGAAAGACCTATAAACTTAAATTAATAAATACATTGAATATTTGCTACTCCTCCAACTGTACCTACACCGAAAGTTTCTTAAAAATCAGATAAATAGTTAAAAACAGCAAGACAATTATAAACTTTGTGAAATAGATTTTCAAAAGTTTGAATTTTTACTATTTAATTGATAAAACAAAAAATTCTGAGTAACTCATTGTTAATTCCAGTAATTTTTTCCTTTTAAAAGTTTTAGAGAAGGAATATTAATACGTCTAAAAATATTATCAAAAATGAATATTATTATTATCAAAATTTAAGAATAACAAAATGTGGTTCAAAAATCGCAGTATTTCAACTTTTCCGGCGAAGTTCTATTCCTTTTCGAGCTTTAGATGTTGCTTGATTAAACACACGCTCACTGAAGCTCAATTATTTTCTTTCAAGATCTAAATGACATACTGTTCCTTAAGGTTTCTAAATTTAAGATTCTTAGAGGTGCAGTTGGGATATTAGACAAGAAAAGCACTCTGTCTGGCAGGAGCAATAATTTTTAGGACTGATTATCCGGCCTTCGGCCTCTGGCAAAATTCTTGGCCGGAGTTACAACACTGGAATTTATACTTTTAGGTTATATATATATATATTATGAAGAAAGATAGTTAGATAGAAGAAAGAGTAGTTATTATGCTATTATATATATATATATATATATATATATATTATATATTAGTTAAAGATATGACATTTTGCGTAGATATAAACAAATATATATATATTATATATATATATATATATATATATATATATATATATTATATATATAATTATTATTATTATTATTATTATTATTATTATTATTATTTACATATTATTATTATTTTATTATTATTATTATTATTATTATTATTATTATTATTTACATTATTATTATTATAATATTATTATTATTAACAATACTTTTTTAGAAAGTGATTTTTTTAAGTAAAAGTTTTTGATTTTATTTCCAACGTGTTCTAAATATTTATTTTGTATATTATTTAATTCCTTAAAATAATCTTTGACAATAATTTACAGGAGAAGAAGAAGATATTTTTACATAGATTTCCCGACGCGTTTCGTCTCTATGCTTGAAACATCTTCAGAGGATTATTTTTTTGTAAGCGAATGAGTCTTTAAATTGATATATAATAAGTAAATCAAATGATATTGAGTCTGACTAATAATATATTAAATTTTATGTTAATGTCTGGTTAGCGTGTTTTGATGTAGAAGGCTCCGCGATTTTAATCATTTCGAACTTCACACGATTCGTAATATTGGGGAAGTGCTTGAAATATTACCTATAGTTATTGAACATGTGCCGTGTTGAAATGTTAAAAGATTTTGCTGGGACTGTAGCGATGTTGATATGCCCTGTCTGACAATCTATTCATCGTGAAACCAATATATGTCGACGTTCAGTCTGATTCAGGGCAGTTAATATAATTATAATAATATATTAATATATTCGCCTCACTTGATGTAGTCTTTGTTCACAAATGTACCGGTTCTTTAAACGATTGACGTAATAATTAGCGAAGTGTATCACTCAAATAAGCTACCCCACCAGAAATATCAGAACAACATATGAGGAACCTTTTATTAATTTGTTGAACCCAAACACCGTTTAAATTTAAAGAAAAACATATATCTATACAAACCTGGATGGAGTGTCGATGGGACTCACCACCTTGGGACCTACATTTGCGACTTCTATGTCCAATCTGAAAACAAAATTTCACAAACTTGTAACTTAACCCCGTATTTTACATAAGGTATATCGACGACACCCTCACTATCTATTGGAACATAGATCATATACATTAGTTCATCAATAGAATTCAAGAGTTGTTATGCTTAAAATTCACATACGAAACTTAGGTTAATAATGCTTATTCCGGCTTTTAGATATCAGTATCAAAGATTCTGGACGGTCATGATCTACAAGCATACATATATATAATCACCGATACGATCTGTATATGAACTATGGATCCTATTCACCGACTATTTACAAAGAATCTATCAAAACCTTTAGTTTATAGAGTTAATACATACAACCTATGTTCAACTTGGAGACCAATTTTTGATGAAGAAATTTGCCGCATTAGGTAAAATTATTCACTGTGATCATCCACAATATTCAGTTGAAAATTTATTAATAAAACTTACAAAATTTTATATAATAAAGAAAGGAAAAATAACAGCAAATATTGACAAATTTCTTCTTCAAAAAACTTTCAATACTATATAGCTCTTTAATAAGGGAAGAGAAGTGCTCTCGTAATATTTAAAATCTGCCTCAAAACAAAGACATCTCAAAATTAAAGTGTAAGACTATACCATAAGTTCTAAACAACTGTCATCTTCCTTTAGCACAAGAGATGCTGGCCCCTCGACAGTCATCACGTTGTACCACCAATTTAACAGCCTTGGAGCTCAGACTGGTGCTGACATATACACATAACGAATAAAATTGTCGGGACAGGGCATAATAACATCGCTAAGCAGTCCTAGCAAATCCTTGAACATTTCAACACGGCAGATGGTCAATCAGCTATAGGTAATATTTCTAAACACTTATACAATAATATGCGGACGTGAAGTCCAGAAATTTAAAATTGCGGAGGCCTTCTACATCAAAACACGCAGACTAGACATTAACATAAAATTTAGTATTATCAGTCAGACTCAATATCATTTGATTTACTTATTAATATATCAATTTAAAGACTCATTCGCTTACAAAATAATAACCCTCTGAAGGTGTCTCAAGCATCGAGACGGAACGCCTCGGGAAATCTATGTAAATATATCTTCTTCTTCTCCTGTAAATTATTTTCAAAGATTATTTTAAGGAAATTAAATAATGTACAGAAATAAATATTTAGAACGTTGGAAATAAAATCAAAAACTTTTATCATTATTATTATTATTATTATTATTATTATTATTATTATTATTATTATTATTATTATTATTATTATTATTATTATTATTATTATTATTATTATTATTATTATTATTATTATTATTATTATTATTATTATTATTATTATTATTATTATTACAGAATGGAAGAAATCGTAAATTGTAGTATCTGTGCTCAAGAATTTGAAAGTCTTCATTTCATCCCAAAAATGCTTGAATGTGGACATACATTTTGCTCCCCTTGTTTGACCAAACTTTTTCAAACAAATCCCAGTTGCCCAAATTGCAGAGCTGAAATAAAGGGAACTGAAAGTTCTCTTCCTATAAATTATACCACTCTTAAAGTCGTTGATATTTATAAGTCTAAATGTTTGTCTCGTCTTAAGTCTTTACAATCAATTTCTATTTTCAACGAGAAAAATGTATGAAAAGGAAAAGGACATTATTTCATGAAGAAGAATCTGTGATGACGT
Source organism: Trachelipus rathkii (assembly GCA_015478945.1). Classification (NCBI taxonomy): domain Eukaryota; kingdom Metazoa; phylum Arthropoda; class Malacostraca; order Isopoda; family Trachelipodidae; genus Trachelipus; species Trachelipus rathkii. Next base: position 18,911 of record JABUQX010077772.1, read on the forward strand.
CTATCTTTGGAAGATTCTTGACAAGTGTCTTGAGAAGTTGGAGGAGCTAACAATATCTGAGAGTGAAAGAGTTGACACAATAAATGCGAAAAGGATTTTAAATGAAGGAAGATCTTAAGAAAACTGATGATGTCAAGAGTCTAGAGGACATCAAAAGCTCTGTATCAATTCACTTGTCAAGTTTTGAGAACTCAAAAGAATACTTAACGGAGGTACTTATTATTTTAATTAAATCTTTCAGTTACAATGGAATTAACGCTAAATACAAATAATGGCAAATATATATATATATAGAAAGAGTTATATATATATATATATTATGGCATATATATATATATATATACAAAGAGAAGAAAGTTATATATTGTTGTTGTTATTATGCTACATATGTTATTATTATTATTATTATTATAGTATAGAGTTATGGGAGTTATATTATTATTATATATATATTATATTATAGATATATATATTATTATTATTATTACATGGTTCAGAGAGTATATATATATTATATATATATATATATATATATGTATATATTATATATAGATATTATACATATATATATATTATATATATATATTTCATATGCAAAACACCTCTGATATCTGGTTAATTATACATGATATATATATATATTATTATTAGCATATACATATATATATATTATTATTGCTATTATTACATACATGTATATATATATGTACACATCCAGTATATATATATCATCATAAATATAATATTAAGATTATTATTCAGTTATGTATATATATATATATATATATATATATTATATATATTATATATTATATATATATATATATATTATTATTATTATTATTATATGTTATATATATATATTATGTAAAAAAAAAAAACATTTGTTAACATATATATAGCATATATATATACATATATACAGTGTATGTATATTAAGTTATTATATTATGTTATATATATTATATTATATATATATATATATATATATATATGAAGATATGTATATATATATATATATATATATATATATATTATATATTAGTTGGTTATTATATTATTATATACAGTGTTATTATATATATATATA
>JABUQX010077773.1:0-2500 GCA_015478945.1 Trachelipus rathkii
ACCCACTTGTAACAAAAAAAAACCATAATTTTAACATTATTGTATATATAATGTATATTATATTAAATATGTATATAATATATAGTATATATCTATATACCGGTATTATATATAGTATCAATCACATTTCGTATGTGCTAGAAGTCGTCACGCGCGCTCCTGCATGTATAATTTTCTAGCACTTCTTAGTCATGCATCCTACATCATAGAATATACCTGAGTCAGGTGTCTACCCTATGTTTTAAGGTATAGGAAGTTGATTGCCATGGTTTATAACGCATGTGCCACCTACATGGTTTAGTACCCGCCCCCCTTTTTAATGGCCTCAGCATGGTATATCGAATTTGGAATATACCCAATATAGGTATCGATTAGTATAAAATCGATACTGCTGAATCGATTCCCGTGTTTATGATGCAAATCTAATCACTCTTCCATGGTTAGTATCAGATAGATACCCCACCTCCCTTTCTAAATAGCACCTATGCAGCACTTTTTTATTCTGGAGTACAGAGACGAGCTTGGTGTTGGCTAGTAGTTTTGGTATGCAGAGTCGTTCCGCTATTGCGAGTGGCTAGTCAACTTTGAGTTTTAGAAGCGATTCAACAGCGTTTTATGTGGCCGGCTTCCCTTCTCATATTCAAGGAAGGGTAGGGGGTAACCTATTCAATAGGGGGTATAAGATGGAAATCTATTCAAGGAGATTAGAGAGGTAGGGGTATTTGCACAGCAAATTTCTGATTCAACCACACCAGTTACATCATCACCAAGAATCAGAACACATTAACCTATTTTTGATTTCTAAAAAAAAAAAAAAATATTTTGAAATCTTTTTAATATTGATTTCATAAGGTCTGTGTACAAAAATAAAAAAAATAATTGAAAATTTGAATGTATTCTTTGGTAGTACAGGTTTTAAGCTATGTATACATATAAAATGCAGTGAACAATATTTCGTTAAAAAGTTATTTAACATTATGAACCGGGCAATTTCAGATTTCCATTCCATTCTCCCCCCCCCCTCACCCTTGCTGGGGGTGCCAATTGACTCAGTAACCACGGAATCGACCGGAGCGATCGGAAACCCAAATAAACATACCCGACAACAACAAAAAACTAAAATTAGCTAAAAATTGCTAAGGGTGCCAGATTTAACAAAAATCAGCTAAATCTGGCAATATAGCTAATTTATATTCCTTACTTACTAATAACCGTTAGAGAAGCTCATTCAGCTAGTGTACAAAATGGGTTAAATTTATAAAATTTTTTTTTTAGGTTTTCTGAAATTTGCCCCCAAAAAAATTTTCCTTTTTTTTTGTAGAAAATTTTTTAAAAATACTTATTATTTTTATTTTTTTAATTTCTTTACCTTAAATGTGCCAAATGCCCATATTTTATCATATCTAAACAGATTTCTGTAAGTGTTATAGTTTTTAAGAATTACAGTTACTTAAAAACAAAAAAAGGCCGATTTTTTTCTGAAATTGACGGCTATCTTAATTTCATATTAAATTTTACTTTTTTTCTTACTATTTTTTTAATAATATTTTTCATTTAAATATGCTTAAAAAAATTAACTACATATTGATACATATTGTTGCTCTAGAAGGGTTTTAGAAGTGGGTTTTTTTTCGTTACATTTTGTTTTTTTTTTGTAAACGGTGTTTTTTTTTTTTTTTGGGGGGGAGTCTAATATTATTAAAAAGTATTAAAAAAATAACAAATAATTTTTCATGGGATTATAGCCTAGGCCTAGCCATTTTAAGAAATTATTATAAAAGTCTGATATGTTAAATAGTTTAATAGTTATAGGCCAAAAACTGAAAAATGTTTTTTAGGACCAGCCACATATATATATAAATATATATATATATATATATATATATATATATATATTAATATATTATATAATTATTATATATATATATATATATATAAAATATATAATATATATATTATGAATATATATATATAGCTATATATAAATCTATATATATATATATATATATATATAATATATATAATATATATATATATATAAGATAATATATATATTATTATATATAGTATTATATATAATATATATATATATTTATATAAAATATAAATATAATATAGTAATATATATATATATATATTATATATTATATATATATTATATATTATATTATATAATTATTATATAATATATATACGGTTATATATATATATATATATATTATATATATTATTATATATATATATATAGTTAATAGAATATATAATATAATATAATATATATATATATATATATAATATATATATATATATATATATATATATATATATATTATATATATATATTATAATATATATATATATATATATATATATATATATATATAATAATAATGATTCTCACTCAACATAATTAATTTTAGACAGAGGCAAGGGGGATGATCCTGAAAGAAAAATTGCTCAGTCAGAGCAGTCTTATTGATTGAAAACTTGCAAACAAGCT
>JABUQX010077773.1:7500-45000 GCA_015478945.1 Trachelipus rathkii
ATATATATACTTATATATATAAATATATATATATTATATATAATATTAATATATATATATATATATATATCTATATAATATATATATATAATATATATATATATATATATTATATATATATATATATAATATATATATATATGAAATTTGTTATTTGTGTGATATTAATTAGTACTTCTTCTTTTTATTTTGCAGTTATGAAATTAATTGTTACAAAATTTTTATTTCTTTGAATTATTTACGTAAACTATGTCTATAATATCGATTTCTCGAAATTATAGGAAAAAACATTATAAAAAAAATAATATCGATATTGATGTATCGATAATCTGAAACGCATTTCAACATTGATTCCTATCCCTACACGAACGGAAAAAGCTGAATTGTTATGATTTTCAGAGCTTACTATTAATATTTTTAAGTGAAATATTAACTCAAAATAAACTCAAATGCCTAAAAATAATTCCAAAATTAATTTTTTTAAAATCATGTTTTGAAATTAAATGTTTATAATTAATATAGGTCAGGCGGGGTGACCAGGTCCGCCTCTTTAGGGGGGTATTCGGTCCACTCTAAATAAAATAAAAAATTTATAATAAAAAAAAAAAAGTCCTATGTGTTAATAGCCACGCGGTAGTACTACAAGTTTTTATTTAGATCATCTTTAATCTAGAAAAGTTTTTATATTTTAAAAAAAATTAGAAATTAGGGTACAAAATGTCCTTCAATAGAATTTCAGTTTTGAAAAATGTGAGTTTTTTTAACTTTGTTATAAAATGAAAAAATTGTGGATCGAATTTTAATTATTTTTCAGTGGATACACTCGAAGTATGTTAGCTTTAAAACTGGCAAAGTAAAATTTTGGATCCAAACAGTATTAGTGGCAAAAAAACGGCTAACTGTGGTCCGATTCACCCCGCCGTAAAAAAATTGATGGAGGGGTGACTCGGACCACCATTGTTTTGCGTATAGAAGAATTATGACATTTATAAAAAAAAAAAAAAATCCAAAAGTGCATATAGGGGAGAGTTCGGGAGACCAAGTTATGCCTAGGTGGTCCAAGTCACCCGCCTGATGCTACTATGCACTAACTCAATCAGTAATACTCCACAATTACCATAATATATATATATAATATATATATATTATATATATAATATATATGAAGTAGCAAGAGTGCCTTCCAAGAAAAGTAAGATTTTCTCCTTTAAACTTTATTTTATATTATTTTCTTCTTTTTTATAGGTCACTTGTATTAATTGAAATACTTCGTTTTAGTTTTTATTTAGTTATTATTTTATTTTACAAAATTAGAAGCGTCGTCGCAACGGATTGGTTTTTATATCTCTCTCAATGGCGGGCTAGAATAATAGCTACAAAAAACATTGACATGGCATGTGGTGACTTTGAGGGTGAATCTCCAAGTTTACTTGGAGATTCACACCTGAACACCCAGCCACTATATCACTTATCACAAGAGTATACTGGCATTAGAATATATAAACTTTAGCACCAATAGAAATTCTCTTTATATCATCTTAATTTCTTCAACATTATTATTTAACATAAAATATGCTTATTATTAAATTTTCACATTTTACTTGATTATTCTTATTTATGTACACATAATTTCCAGATAACTTTACTATTGGATAGGGGCCATGATATATGGTTCTAGTTTGTTTTCTGCCATACTGCTGTTTTTTACTAATAAAATTTTTGCATCTTGCAGACTATTTGGCACATATATTTTGGGGTTCTTGGCAGTAAATTCTGGAGACAGAGGGAGTCCTAAGAATAATTTTAGTTTCTCAGCGTAAGTTTTCATGCAGGTAAGGAGGGACTCAGCTATCTTTAATGCTCAGGAGAGTTGGATTTTGACCATCATTAAGGATGGCAGGGTGATTCCTCTGAATTCAATGGGCAGTACGCAGACACAGACTAGCACAATGGGGAGAAGATCTAGCCAATAATAATTCATATCTTTCAACTCATCCAACAGCATGGGCTCGAAAGATCTCACAATGTTCTACGGGAGTTTTCGATGAGGCCATTGCTTTGTGGGGTATAGGCGGAGGTAAAGTTTATGCAGGATTCCTAAACTCCTACACGACACTCTTAATAATCCGACGTAAAAACTGCGTTCCTCTATCAGAAATGTAAGCTTCCTACACTCCAGCTATGGTAGAAATTCTCAATAATTCCTTTCATATATTAAATGTTTTAAAGGGAAAGCAAAGAGATAACGGGAGAATAACTATCAATCAATGTTAAAAGGTACTTATAGCTTTTGCATTGAGGCATTGTACTTTTTCGTAAGGAGTATTAAATTGGCCGATACTGGCCTATAAGATTCATATGGAGGGCTTATCCTGCGTGAAGATTAGATCTCTGACAAGCATCACAACTTTGTACAAATTGCTTACGTACTTTGGCATATTTTTCCATACAAAGCGCTTTCTAAAGGGATGCCAGGTTTTCTTTAACCACCAAAATGGCCCTAAGGAGCTGAGAGATAAGATATAACAGGAAAATTAAAGGATTTCTGAACCAAAGACCGTGTGAAGTGGAAATAGATCATCAACGACAGTGAGACCAATCATTCCATAAATATAGATCTTTTTGTAAGCTTAAGACCTGTATTTTTCTTGTTATTTAAATATTCACTGAAGTTGTACATCAGCTTCTTGTGGCTGCGCAGGTTCTTGTAGTCAAATCTTACACTGAAAAAGGCGGAAATAATTCATGGTGGAAAATATTGAAAATTGATGCAAGAGCATAACCGTCATCCTCTATTGAAGAATTCTGCTGGTAGAAACTTGACCCAAGACTTCATCACAGGCATGTACTTTGAATGACTTCTGCTTCAGTATCTGATCTCCAATTTGAAGAGAAGAACTTGTTGCTGAATCTTGTCTACTTTTTCCCCAGAAGTGGAAGGAGTGGGCAAATTTGATGGCCATTCAGTGGTTCTCTGAGCTGGATTTCTACAGGAAATCTGCAAGAATATTTTCTTTGGATCTAATATGATGTACAGTCAAATCATACTCAGAGAAGAAAGATAGGTATCACGGCTCCCTTGCTAGCAAGTGATTAGCGTCAGTCTCCTTTTTAAGTGACTGTGTGACTGAAAGATTGTCACAAAACACATTCTACCTTTCTTGCTTCTACTATGTGGGAAAATTTCTTAATTGTTTTAACCAAGGCAAGGAGTTCCTTGCTATATATACTATAACCAATTTCAGTAGGATTCAATCGATAACTGTAAAATCACGGAACTGTTTTTCATTTCTGTAAGAAACTACCACACCTGCCAAGGCTGTCTGACTAACATCAGTGAAAACAGATATTTGAGATATTAGAAGGAAAACAAAGCGTATAGCATTTTTGAGGGCCAATTTGGCCATATTAAGGCTTCTTCTGCTCAGGATCCTGTTACCTGCGTTAGAGTTGGGCACCTTTGAGTAGAAAGAAAGAAGAGAGAAATATTTTATTTTACCAGGAGGAGAAGAGCGAAAATAGTTTAGACTGCCTATGAAAGAACGTAAACTTTGATAGTCTTGGGTTTTTGGATATTCATAATAGCAGTGGTTTTATCCTCATTAGGGAGCATTGGAGCCTTCGTACACATCAAAACCAAATATGTAACCCAAGACTGATTCCAATTTGGCACTTATCCCCACTAAGTCTCAAAGATTTAAAAGATTTCAAACCGGTCTAGTACCATTTCTAAAATCTTCGTGTTCATCATGAGTAGGGAGTGCATGAGGTATATCATCATAATATTTAAAAAAAATTTAGGGCTTGTAGAATTAAAGATATGTATTTTGTAAAATAGTGGGACTGGAATGAAGCCTTTACAATACTATTATATGAAGAAACTGCCCAAAAGGAGTATTGCTTAGTTAAGGAACTTCTCGACAATCAGGGCTTGGACTTAAGGTCTATAAAAGCCTTTAAGTCTAAAACAGAAAATACTTAACACCCGTGAAGTAAGTTCGTAAAGTCATTTAAGTTAGGGAGACTGAAATTGTCTCGAACAGAGCTCGTTTGTTCAGTAATCTCAAATCGGCTACTATTCGGACTCACACTAGCTATTAGAAAGTACCGGAAATCGGAAATCCAGGTGAGTGCGAGGGAGGAAATAAGACAGAATCCTGAGAAACCCTACCCATAGTAAATAGTTTAAAAGGGAGAACGGTGGAAGTCGACAATAGCTGCTAGTAAACAACCGAAATGGAAATTAGAGAAGGAAAGTCACAAAAACTATAGATGAGGAAAGAGGAAAATTTTGAAAAAAAAATGCGTATTATTAAAATCACTTTCTTTATTAATATCACTTTAATTCATACTTATTTCATTTCTATTTTTATTACCTTGTAGAGGCATTGTCTGATAGCTACCCCCAGGATACTAATTATTATAATTATATCTCTCACATTAAACATTTCTAAATTTATATAAATCATCAAACACAATTTTATATTCACCTAATAGAGTAAACGAGAAGGCGCAGAAGGGAGTTTAAGAGAAAGAGTTAAATTTATATAATTAAAACATTTGTTAATCGGTAGGCTTCGATCCTTCCTTGAGAATGACTTTACATGATAACCAGTTGTCGGCATCAAATTATAATAATTTAGCTTAAAATCTTAGGTAAATTTATATTTAGTAAAAAAATCTTCCCTAAAATATTATCAATTACATCAGCGATTAAAAAATATATGCTCATAGTCCCTTTTAGCAGGAAATTAATTTTATAGTTATACAATCATAAAAGTTAATCTGACTTCCATTAGCAGCTGTAAGAAAGCCAAAAGGATCTTTTTCTGCAGAAGCCTTTAAAATAGAAATGAACTCCCCGTATCTAACAAAAATAATTGCCTTTGAATTAGCGTCATATACGAAGGAGACAATAATTGCAAATTTTACATTCGTTTACATTTAAAACTTTGGGAAGCACTGACCCATTGCAAGAATCTGCATTTTCAACCCGCATCGCAGCATTTTGGCTTGGAATTAAAGATTCCAGCCCTATAACTGACTGTTCGCTACCTTGATAATGCATATCCTTTACCCTTAACACTAATATCGGAGGAAATCAAATTTTCCTTATACCAAATTCATTTTCACTCACTGAGAAGCTCTCTCGCAAACAGATTGTTTTACGCCATTATTAGCATTTCACTTGAATGAACATGACCTGGATATTATTTTATTGCATGCAAAATTGTGTCAACATTTTTACCTATATTGTAATTATTATTCGAATTTGGGGGGGTAGCTGTCCTCCCTAATACGTTCTATATTATTAAAACTACTTTTGTACTTACAAATTTTACGATACCACCGGGTTAAAGCGCACTTTCTTTGTACAGGGGGGAAACTCCACCCCTATACTTAGTTTCCCGCGAAGGTAGGAAGTAGGTCCAGCATTATTATGTGATGGCGCTTGTGCCAACAAATGAGCCATTTGGCACCTGGTAGCCATTTCACGGAAGGTGAAATGGAGGAGCAAAGGGGCTCCATTTTCTAAATCCTGAAGATGATCGACGACGGTTAGACCGACCTCTGTCCCCAACCATTATCATTACGAGAATCCGTAGATCTAATTATTTACTTGATATGTGAAGGCCTCCAACTTCTGGAACATCTCACTTAGCGATTGTTTATTTGGCCAAATCATTTGTGTGAGAATGTGGTCCCTTTCCTAGGTTGGATACACTTTGCCTGGTTAGGGTGAATGGAGTCACAGCTACCGAATAATCTGGATAGGTTTTGATTTATGACGTTGGGATTCCATGAACACGTCAGCTGTTTCGGCCAATTTATGAATAATCCCCTTTCAATACCGTTAATAACGGTACCAGATCCTCGGGTGAACACGAAGAAACATCTGTTTCAGAAGGTTTCATTTGATGTTAAAGCCATTGAAAACTGCAGATTCCTTATGATGCTTTAATTCTGTTAAAATATGCTGTGGGCTTTTCACCAGGTTTAAGCTCCTGCAAATAAATTTTCAGCTTTCTCTTTATCGGATGGAGCATAAGTTTCAGTTTCAAGGCGAAACCAATTCTTCATATGTTAGGTCGTTGATAGGATAGCTTATTCTTGAGTATAGCCGAGGTAAGAGAAGGACAAGAAGTTGATCCTTTTCCAATATTATCAGTTAACGAAAAGTATAGAGGTAAATTAGAAGATCCACTCTATCTAACCACTTCCCACAATCCCTTGTTTCAAACCAGGAAATCCTGCACAGAGAGAAAAATACTTTCCTAGTTTTCGATGTGGTTCTTGGTCGATGCGGGTCGCGAGAACGTCACTTCAACCGATGAGTTAATTAGAGTTGTGAACAGTCGTCCCATTTAGATTTTCTTATGTCCCATCATTGTCTATTTATTTCAAACATCTACATGCATGCATAGAAATTCCAGACTGTGGGATATTTAAATTTTGAGCACCGACCTGCTTCTAGTCGAAGTCATCGTTGTAATTCACAATTTTTTTTTTTTTTTTTTTTTTTTTAAACGTCTTTATGTACATTCACTTTAAAACTTTATTCCGTTTTATTGATTTGTAGTAAAAGCACTTGACTCACTTTTATATCATAATAAAAAGTGGAATGTTTCGCAAGTTTTGAAAAAAAATTATTAAAACCAGATAATAAGAATTCGTAATACAAAGTTTGAAAACATTAAATTTTAACGAGATCTTCAATTAATGAAGAAAAAAGATATTCAATAGGAGGCTACTTAAACTAGTACTAGGTCCCTAGCTTTAACTTAAAACTTTTTAATTTGATTTTGATTTTCACTTTTTATATTTGTATAAAAAAAATTTTTTTTTTTTTTTTCTTGCTTATTTGCAGAACGCATTAAAATCTATATTCTTTTATTTTATTGTTGAAACGGCACTTACGTGCGTGAGTAGCCTAGGCCTATACTGGCCTATTTTTCCAAGTTATTAATTTCACTGAAATTTTTTTACTTTTTTAATTTTTTATATAGCTATAGTAATTATATTTATTCTTTATGTTAATCGTACGTCACCCTGGATACACCAACGTGGAAGACTATCTGGGGGTCCTAAGGCCTTCCCAACCGGAAAAGATAGGATTTTCCTTTCCCTTTAAAACTTTATTTTTGATATTATTTTCTTCTTTATTTTATTGTCACTTGTATTTAAAATTTAAAAAGATTAATGCGATATGATGGCAGAGGTCTGTGCTGTGGCGGTGTGTATAAGTGGAGGTAGGTGTGTGTGTGCGGTGGTTAGCCTGTGTTGGAGTTTATGTCCATAAGGTGGTTAAAAATTAACAAGGTTAATAAATCAAATATGAGATTGCTACTTTTTAATAACAAGTAATTTCAAAATATAGTGTTTCACATGTCATAATTGTGAAGGAGTAAGATGTCTTTTGTTGAGAAGATGCTTTACTGATTCTGATTAGGCGGCATATCTTATTCGTTTATATAAATTCAAATTTAATTCAGTGTTACAAATTTATTGAAAGCGTCGGCGCATAAGCGACATGATTTAGTTGATTATCATCTTCTCATGTTGGCGGGCAAGAAATAATAGCTACAAAAAATCAGTTAGATAATGAAGCCGTCGACTTTTTGAGGGGCCAATGTTGTCCAATCTACGTTACAACTTACAATTTATGGCATTTTGCCATATTTTCCTGTAATATATTACCAATTATTCAATCAATATATACCAAATAATTATTATATAACCAAATTCATTATAATTGAATCCGAATATTTGTGCCCCGCAATAGAGGAATTATATGAGCTAAGTGAAGACAGCTATATTCTAACTTAGAGCGGTGTATATTATAAGGATTAATCGTATATATTTTTATATCTTTATATAATATATATATTTGTCTAATATGTCATGCGAAATCATTTACTATATTAGATACAATAATATATTTAATATATATTAGTCAATATAATTATATTGGGCTTAATTTTCCTTTCAGCAGCCGTATAAGAATAAAAGACTAAGCTCCACCCATTATTTTCTAGGAATTGATCGATCATTGGTATTATTGTAGATATTTAAAATTCGTAAATTAGATGTGTACAAGTCTATCATTTGTAGTTAATTAGTATGTTATAAAATAACGAACCTAGTTTGCCAAATTTATGCCAATTGCTGCTTAGATTTAAGGGCGTTAAGTGAGTGACATATTAGTGTGCAAATATTTTAATTAGCTTTTATGCATTTTATTAATTATTTTCTACTTACGTGTGCAAAATTTATCTTGCTTTTTATTATGCGAAGATTGAATTTATTATTATGCTGGTTTTTCCATCGATATTGGCTACTTTTTTTACTTTTTTTTAAATCAAAAATCTAGGGCGACTTCTTAACTTTGAGAGTATTGCACCACTATTCATACTACTAACTATCCGGGTCTAGGGATGTTTACAAACTGTATAAATTCGAATATGCGTTTAATAGATATACGTATGCGAGTTGTCAAGCCTAAATGTCTAGAATTGGAATGTCTAGGATTTTCGATCTACATAATATTTGAGCCAAAGACAGATTTGAAGAGTTTGCTATGTTTTTTTTGCATTATGTTTAAAAATTGATACAACATATAAGAACAGGAGCAAAGGTAACAATGTTAACGTTGTTCTTTAGATATCCTCAAATAAAAGAGTTTACTGAGAATTATGTGTGTAACTTTTTGCACTGTTTAATAGTTAAATTATATTAAAATAAATTGTATTACAATATTTGAGATCACTTTTATAAATGTTAAATATATAAAAAAAGTTTTTCATTATTCATCTACCGTATAAAAGACGGCGGGCACCTAATTTGGAGTGGGCTCACCATTGATTGTATAGCAGCTAGCCAAGTGACATTCCCACTAAATGGATGCTAGTAATAGAAGGGTTATATATTACCTAAGATATTACTTATCAAAAGTACAGTGAGTGAGGTTACTCATCATAAATTTTGAGCCACTTCACTCTTGTAGAGGGGTCCGTGTCATAGGAGGCGTCAAAAGGGGGTGCCAAAGGTTAACGCCCAGCAATTTTTGAGGCAACTGTGCCACCCCATGCCCAAAGTTAACGCCCCCATTGTATGCAAAGTTTCGTATTGTTAGTAAATAATAATTACCGTTAATTCCCCATAGGTGTTTTAATTGTAGCTTCTAAATTAATTCTGGTAGTTGGTAGTTAAATTTCATAGGTTATGTGGGGTGTTATTCTTAATAAAAGAGTTTGTCTTGTCCAATTTATTCTAATAATTTATTCCAACTGCACTAGTAATTTATCTTGAAGGTTGAAGATATAATCATTGAAACTTTTTTAAAAAACAACTTATTCCGTACATGTAGATGTCAGGGAGCGTTTGATTTTCTTTAAGGGATTTCTGAATTTATCATATGACACACAGGTATTTATTAGTAATGGGGCATTTATTTTTGATTACAAATATTCATATATAGTCAGGTGGGTCTTTACAGACTTTTAGTCCCTTCAAGCCCAAATTTATAAGGTTATTAAGTACTTCCTCGTCGCTGTGAGAGTAAGCCATCTATATATACTCTTTAATAAAGTACCCAAGCTTGTAAACAGTTCTCTAATAATGGCCTAACTGGTTAACCATAATATTTCAAAAAGACAAACACTGGAGCACAAATAGTCAAAAAATATGTAAATGCACAAAATGACGAAAAGAAAAAAATAAAATGAAAATAAATATAGATAAGAAACTGAATATAATAAGAACCATCGCTGACACAGACTTAAGAACGCTGCCAAACGCTAGGTAAATGCTATAAATTAAAAAATAATTTATTTCTACTACTGATAACAAAACATATTAATTTATATAAAATATAATATTAATAGAATTCCCCTAGGTATTATTTAAATTTCTTACAGGAAGCAAGTTATATAGCCAGAACCTCAACATACTCGAGCTAAAAGATTGCACTACCTTAATAACCAATAAAGGAGCGTGAGTGGCCCTCCCTAATGCCCTCCAGTTTCCATAAAGTTACATAAAAAATAACAATAAAAGTTATTTTGAAAATATATTTAAAAATTTATTAAACCATATGATTATTATATGTGAGGCTTTCGTCTCCTGAATAAAGACAAACAATTAGGACTGCTTTATATCATAATTAAAAGAAAAAATTCGTAGCGGTCGATACTTGCTATACCGCTTCTTCCCACGCTCTCTTCTCTCCTATCTACATCATCCCACTACGGTGCTCTGTCGATAACATACATTTACATTCTTTCTATCGTCTTGTGGCGCTCTAACTACTTTTTCGTAACCCTCCTTCGGTAACATACATACAATTCTTTTAATAAAATTAAAAGCTGATTACAAATGCTTAAAAATATAGTATATTTTAAACGGAACCACAGCTGACAAAGATCAAGCTAAAATTAATATTTAACAAAAATTAATAATAAATATTATTCCACCGAAAGCTTTTAAAGTGTCCCTAACAAAATGTGAGAGAGCGAGAAATCGGCCTAATAAGTTCTTCCCGGGACCTCGGTCAAAGTAGCCACCCAGGGAATGGCCTATCTAAGAACCCACGATTATAGTTTGAACCGACTAGAACTATGTCTGGAGTTTAAGTAAAACAGTTGTATTTAATCAATTATAGAACCTAAATATATGAAGTAGTTAGGAAGCAGTGTATTCAAGTAATAAAATATTATAATTAAATTATATATAATAAAATTAAGCAAAAAAGTAACGCACGAAAAATTTATAATCTTAAATATATATTTTATCATATGTATGCGTGTACATTCAATATTCTTTATCTTCAGCTATACCGATACAAAGGTCTTCTCACACAAGTTAGAAGTTTTTAAGATCGTGACAGATGTATACCGCGCAGCGGCGGATCACAGGTGAGAAGATATTAAGGTAATATGCATATTCTTTTAATACTGTAGTACAGTGGACGAATTTCATATACGAGCCGTCTCACACTCCTCGTAACAGATGACATTTACCCCTTTAAGGGGGCTCAGCCGTGGTGTTGTGAGGGACAGGTGAGATGGTGGTTACATGTTTAATAATACAATATCAGACCGAGAGGTGGTTAATTCAGGGTAAGGAACACCTTCACGTCAGACTAATATAAGTTTGGTTAGGTTAACTAGTTAAGTTAGGCAACCGATTTACAGCCATATAAGGAGCGTGTACAGGTTTCCGAGATGTTAAAATCACTCACAGGAAAAGTGGTATGTACCTCTGTGTGTTTTATTCCACTCCTTAAGTATGTGTCTCCTCAGAGACGTTCTCGGTAAGACAGGGCGCGGTTTATTTTATCTTCCGAATATAAGTTTTTTATTCGTTACTGTGTTTAATTACACCCCAAAAAATACATAGATAATTCCCCTACAGATGAGGTACTTTCCCCTGCACATTGTTGCAATATCCCGCTGGATATATCCTTAGTGTTACCAAAATCCCATTATAAAGACTATTTGGAACATTTACCTTACATACGCTAATACAAATTATTAAAGACAAGTTCATTAATTTCATATATATACTTATACTAGAAATTTATATTATATATTGTAACTAATTTAGATAATTAAGGATTCAATATATATTGATAATAAACCATACTTTCTGATGGGATCATTGTCTCCTATTATAATTTTACCACCAAATCCACAATATAGAAGATAGCTTAATCTATTAAATAATTATAAATATTATTGATATTCCGAGTAGACACGGAGTAGTTAACGTTTTCCTTGACATATTAAATACATCATATAATAGTGTTTCTATCCCGATTATAATTAAGAGCCCAAATATCCGAATTTATTTATGCGTAACCATATGGACTTTTGCAAGCATAGATTATACGAAATCTTATTTCTATTATAATCCACAACCTCTTACATTAAATGGTTCAAACCACATAAATATTAAGAATTTACTGGCATGAGATGTGAACTTAGATTGCAAAAAGTGTATATAATAAAACTATCTATTATTCTGATACCCAAATTTTTGCTAAGTGAAGTAAAATTATCTTTAAGGAATGTTTTTTCATAATAATAAATAAAGTGAAAATCATGGCATAATAAAATTAACTTGAGGAACTGAATTGTTTTAGAACTGTTTTAAACATACTAGGTTCTGGCAAATGATATGCATACTCTACAATATCTATATAGTTAATTAAATTTGAGTGTTGTGATACTCTTTTACTTTACAATTTCTGCTTATGTATAAATTCGTAAGGTAGTATTAATTCATATTACTACTGTGTTTATATAATATAGTATATATTATTTTATTCCAATACTAAGTTTATTACCGTTATAACGTAGCTATAGTATATATCACATAATTATGATTATACATAAAGTTTTTTAAATAACGACATATATTTATTTCCTCATTTTTTAAATATTTCTTTTTAACATTATCAATTTTTTTTTTTTTATTTTTATGCGTATTGAGTTGCAATTATATATTGTATGTTCTAAATTATTTGAATGCTTATTGTCCAAAATTTCATCTGAAAATTTTCTATAGTTTGGCCCACACAATATGTTTTCACAAGGCTCACACTTTTCTCTTGGTTAATTACACATAAGAACAGATTATGGTGTTTTATGAAGATCTTTCTCTATGATATTTGTCAATTTATTAAAAAAAATTTTATTGGCAGTTAAATTACCCAGCTACAAATATTAGATGGTTAAAGATGAAAACAAGAATTTTAAATTAACTCACATTGACGCGTATGGGTTATACCTAACTTATTGAGTGTATGAATAATTCATCTATATAATATATCTCTATGTTTTAATATAGTGATATTTATAATACTTTTCTAGTATGTAGAATATAATAAATTCAGACTCTCACGCTCATTTGTATACCATGAGGTTAAAAATGACACATACAACGATAGATATACGCTCATAACTTACACATATATTACTATATATTACATATAATAATAATATCAGTATTATTAATACTCTCACAGTCTAACTTTATATTACTCTTATCTATACAGTGAATATATGTTACTGATATATATATTTAGTAATACGTATATATATATTATATGTTATATTATATAGATATATACTAATATGCTATATATATATACATAATATATATATATAACGTACTGCTATAGATATCCATCTCAATAGACCCTGTGACCTCATTCCAATATCCTCAATAATATCCTATCACACCATTATAAGCGAGTGAACTCTCACTCTAATATATTATATACGTGCCAGCGGTTTATTGCTGAAAAGGAAAGAGAAAAATTGAAAAAAAACAACTTTTCCCCATATTGAAGCTTTGGATTAAAAAACCGAAAAAACCGGAAGAGAGAGTAACAAAATAAAAGCAAATATATCCTCCTTGTTGAGAGAGAGAGAGAGAGAGAGAGAGAGAGACTCACAGAGTGAATAGGGTTCGAAAACACGGATATGTTTTCAAACGGAGATGAAGAATTTATTTCCACTAACGCCCACCTTCCCGCTCTGTAGTCGGAGGAAGCCGCAGAGATACAAAAATAGGAGCAAATATATCCTTAGAGGCGAGACCTCAGAGGAAGGAATCGCACTATATTGATTCCTGGACAACAGCAGTGAGAGATCGAGAATATATCACTTATTGTTGTACCTCTGATCAAACCCTCGGAGTGACAGCAGAGTGTACGCTAGGATTTACACGATACATAGAGATATAGAGATACCCGAAAATCTTCCGTGTAAGAAGTGAGACGACAGCGGATCAAACACATTCACGTAGTTTACCTTACATCATACCCTAATCTTTTTAAAATTTCGAAGGTGTTCATCACAACGTAGCTCTCTATGTTAACAATATATCAGTGTGTGCTCTTATCGTTTATGTTCTATCAGCCCTCCGAAGATTGTGGTCGAACAGAGAGCGTTTGTAGAAATCGCACCCTGAGATTAATGAATATATTGAATTAGGAGTATATATATAGTGATTAAAGATAGAATTGGGTGATATATATAATAGTAATAAGAAAAATATATAGAGAGAGAGATAGATATAATATATATAGATACATATAGATATAACCACGATATAATAATGAGATATATATATTTTGTTTACATTTATCTAAATCCGTAAATGTTCTTGTATGTAGATCATCGATATAGGTTTGTTTAAATATCAAAGGCGATTAGGTGTATACCTGAGATAATTGTTAAATATAAAAACTTTAAAGTAATATAAATATAACTTTAGTTAATTATGTGAGGAGGACGGTTGTATGTATAAATGGAGAGTAGAGTCATATATGATACGGTGAGTATAAGTAGTAGATAGTAGTAACGTGATGCTGAGAGTAGAGTATAGTAAGTAGTAGAGATGATAGATAGTATGATGCCTGGATATAGTTCTGCATTTTAGCAATAAATTTATAGTATTACACCTAACCCGTGATATATAGTTTTAATTTTTTATTAAAAATTGAAATCTAATCATCATGAAAATAATATAAAATATCATAATAATAATACAATATGAATTATCAACAAAATAAAGTAGAATTTGAAGAATTATTATTTAAATACTAATATAATATTAATTAAGACAACTGCTTTACGCTACCTTAATATATATAACTTTTTAATATATAGATAGTTTCATAGTAAAGAGTCAAAATAGTATCATTAGATACTATCATTAGTGGTATGATTGGAAAGACATTCCCTATGGTATTCTTCTATATCTGTACCATTATTTTCTGTCATTTTACCTCTCAGATAGTTCATATAGTATTTCATTATTCTCCAAAACAATCGAATATGAAAAATATTGAAGAAAATGAATATGATTTACAAATTGTTTAATCTATTTTACTCATGTGAGTGGCCAACGCTTCACTAGCGACTATCAGGGGCCAAATCAAGTCAGTTTAGAGATACACATTATCTCTTAAATCATGATCAAATAAACTCAGGTTGAGTAATAATATATACATTGATAATATATATATAGTAGGTACTATGTGAAACCATTCTGAAATATATGATGGTTATATTAATAAGAAATTGCACACGTCAGAAGGATCAGATGTAAAGATGATATATAGATTATTCCGTGTAACCTGAAAATCATTATTATAATTAACACTCTCTCACATTAGTAGGTAGTGACTGTATATAGATAAACCATTCTACTCTTTCATTTGGAACTTAGTTTCCGTATTTAATTTTCATCATCTGAAATTGTGAGAGGGTCAGGATATGTAATAAATACTCTCACTGGCGTACATCCTGATTGATTATTATTACTCTAATAATCTTATATAATAAAACTCTTGTGATGATCTTGTTATATTATAATCTTAATAATGAAACTCTTGAGATTGTCTTGTTAATTATAATCTTAATAATGAAACTCTTGAGACTGTGATGTTAATAAGTTATCCCTTAATAACTAAACTCTTCAGATTGTTTTTAATTTTTTATGTCTTTCATTCGACTCCTTTCAATGATTATCAACACTATATTTACATTATTCCTTTTCTTCTATATAACTTTCTCGTAATTAATAATTATCTACGTATTTCACTTCGCTCATGGTTCGTATTAGGAGTATATCGTGTATATTTATTTATGTAGGTTAAATACATTATTTTATTGTTATATTATTATTATTTATTTATTATACCTTAGATTATTCTGTGATTTATTAGTTCATTTTGTGTGTTTGATTTAGCTATATATAATTATTTTACTTGTATTTGCATCTATGTACTTTATCTATACATTCAACATCATAGCATACATGTTCTACATAATTCGATCTTATGATATGACCTCTCACTCATGATATAAGGTAATCTATCCATTTATTATCTATTATATCATGATCATTAGTTCCAAAAATAATTCCTTCCGAGCTCTCCTTTCTCTATCTAAATTTCATTAAAGTGGTGTGAAACCAAACTAGTTTATACTTCATCTCAAACATAATATCCATCAATTGCTACCACTCTTACTATCAAAATGGATTAAATTATTATCAATCTATTTAACACATGATCATACTGACGACTCAGTTGAATGTATCATTATAAGACTGAATACGAGATGTCTCTCTACAAAGCATATTGAAACATCGTACTTAGGGTAAGAAGTATCCACCAATAACGCGAATAGGATAAATGATTAAAACCATCTTAAGGCGAACATCAATTACCAACACTAGTTAGACAGACTGTCGCAACAGAATACATCTATATATGCTAATAGAATATTAATAAACTATTGCCATAGTGACCTCTGCTTCCGAGTCTTTTCATTTCTTTACGATATATAGCCAATCTTGTTTATGCGTATTGCACTGATGACACCCCCCCCCCCCATTGCAGTATCTATCACTCGAGATATCCAATCTTGAGTCTCTCTAATGTGGTCACAAAACGTCATGAATAAACTTCTCATTCTAGGAAATACATAGATTGCCATTGTTAATAAATAGTCTCTGTAACCAAAAGTCATTGATCAAGCATCAATTTCGAATTTTGGATTGCATAACATGAAGCAATTTAATTTTCAGTCTTTATACGCCTTATTAAGGCGCGCGTCACTATATACCATCCTATATATATACCGTAGAGAACGATTAGCATGCGTCCCTCTCTCCTTCTCAATCCTCGAGCGAGCTCCTGACGACTTACTCATGCTCTTACACTGACCATCTGTCCGCGATAATATAGTCCATATGCACACGCGAATGACCTCTCAGCGCGGGGAGTGCACACTCCTAAGCCGACAAACATGTATGGCAGATGATATATACAGAGTGCGCGGCATAATACACACAGATATTATCCTATAAACTCAGCCCCACTACTCTCATATCACCGGTATTTGTGATTATCAACACTACCTTGTGCTCCGCTTCATAGCCACCTTGGCGGACGTTATCTTCTCGAAAACTCGTTGAGTTTAGTTTTCATACCACATGCACTAGTCACTCGAAAGCATATCACAGTTCGATGATAGAGCTGGAGAGAAGATGCTACCGCATTTTTACCATAAATTGAGTGCATTTTTACTCTCCCCTCCCTTCTGTATTAAGTCTCTCTGTAGAGAGGTTACATCTTGCTCTACTACTCACAGAAGCGAGATCACGCATAATCAATAATGACACCTAGCTTCCAACAAGTATTATTTTAAAATTCGATAACGCTACTCCTGGGTGTAAAAGTACACGTGATAGCAATAAATGTGTACTTAAGAATACGCACAACGACGTTAAATAATTCACTCGATCCAGTAGCTATCAGTCCGTCTCTAACTCTAATCTCATGTATTCATTAGCTGACCACGTAAATAATATGTAATCATACAATACTATACTATCAGTAAATAATAATGCACATATTAATTTAAGCTAGATAATAAACTATATGCAACTATACATTGTGAACAATCCTCTCGATTTTCCCATAATTCCATTACGTTGATAAGCTAACTAGACTCAACTCACCAATTGATATTGAATTACATTATAATTATAAAAAAAATATATATTATATAATTTGTACATTTTTAACTTAGTTTGTTTGAACAATATTGTATTTCACTTATTCTTATAATTAATATAATAAAATCAAATAAATCTACTAGCAAATATTCTCATACTAGATAGCTATCACGTATTAGTTTCATATCATGTACTAATATCCTATCAAATACGACTCACCTATGTATTATCCGTCTTTATGATATAACTAATAAACGTAGAGATGATTTCATATAATTATTGCATATCATTATTATAGTAATTACCTCATCATTCATGTGACTCTCATCTCACATAGTTTAGCTACTATCGAGAAAAATTGGTATTATAGTTACTTTGTATAAATTTTAGATCACTTATTATTCAGTGTTTAATTTGATTATTAATATTATTTGAAATTAGATCTATATGCCATTTAACTTCCAGATACCAAGGAGTGGATGGATATATTGAATAGGTTCTACTTTCTTCCTCCTCAACTCTCAACATCGCGCTTAGTTGATAATTTTATAAATATTGTAAAAAAATTAGATAAACAGTCAATCTCAATAGTATTATATAATAAACGATACTAGAGATCGGACTCCTCTGTTACTTTTTAAACTCTCTTTTATTCTATTCATATCACATAAATGTGATATAATTGATGAAAAATATCAATCTTTTTTATATATTAAAAATAAGTAATTTACTCTCTTTTTAACCAGTATCTCTTATAATTTTTATTTAATAATTATATACTTAGTAAGTGATAATTTCTACATTACTAAAATACTTGTAAATAGTGTTTCCTCAATTAATTAACTTGTATTAAATATATAACATTTTAAATTGGTTATATTTGTAGGTTATTTAATTGGTTGATAAGATTAAATTTCTTTTTATAAATTATTTGCTAATTATTCTCCTAATATTTATTATTACTCTTCTCTTCTCTTCTCATCTTTTCTACCATTTTAGTCACGTCTCAGTTCTTAGTACGTAGTCTTACTCTTCAGTCCAGTTGATGCTAGTTTCAGTTTCTCTCTAGTAGTAGTAGTATGCTTAACACTCTCATTGCTTAAGTCTTCCAGTCTTCATGCTTTCATCCCTACCTCCAATCAAAATATCTCTTCTGCTTTCGTCTGCTGTCAGTGTTCTCATTTACATAATTCCCTCATGTTATTATTCATTGCAACAAACACTACACATAGGTTGAAACCAATTAATATAGGCTGGGATAATATAGACATACGCATTGATCAACACATTTACGATCTACAAAATGACAAACCCTCATCGTTCATTAACCATAGCACAGATTACCTTTACTAAACGATTACCTTAATCAGTGCCATTACAGCCCTCCTAACTCCAAAATAATTTGACACGACATATACCATAACAAAAACCCAAACAAAGAGAAAAATAAACAGTTTATAGAGAGGTTTTTAAATTAAAAAGAAAACCATCACAACAATACTTACAAAAATAACCCAAAAAAAAATCGGCATATCTCCTCTCTTTATTATAGACGGACATCTAACCCCCGATTCGCCACCCCGAACGCACTTTCATTGATAAATAAAAAGTCATACTAAAATCAACTCTCATAGAAGGAAACTATTAGCGCCTTCTGGTTCTAACGGTGAATTCCCTGTCTCCTTTACACTTCTGCGCCTCAATCTTCCATTACTAATGTTCACTATTAATGATGTTTAATAAATGTTCCCTAGATCACGGTTACTCCGTCAAAAACTATCATATGATCTCTTGACTAGGCGTATATGAGTTTATGAGTTACAATGACCTAAGATAAAATCCATCGTCTTGTGGAATTTGAATAACGTGTAATTCTTTTGTTAATGATCTTTAGATTTTATTCAATAACATCGTTCATTAACCACTCAAAATTTTACAATACTTCCAGGAGTGCACAGAGGTGGCGCGCGCGCGAGAGCGCTCGGAACGTAGGCGGTGAACAGTTTCTACCTGGCTCCTTCTTCCTCATGCATAGATCCTCTCAGAAGATCGTTAGGGTTATATCTCAGTGTGTAGTTCCTGTAATAATCCTTATGTCGCCGTGCGATAGCTATAAGACCACAAGAACTTCCTATCTTTAGCGGGCTACGATATAGCTCAAACCGAATAACAAGCTCAACGGTAAGTCATGCTTTGTTACTAAGTTATTAAACTCATAATTTGTGAAAAGTGCTTTAATTGGATATTTAAGTGCCATAAAAATTCAACAAAGTTTTGCTTTTTTCATTTAACAATTTGCAAGCTGTCCCCGGCCTCCAGGGCTGATTCCAAACAAACAACACTTCTCTCTCCAGTAGATTAAATACTACTCTATGTGCTACAGTCACAATTATGTGAACTCATACTCACAATTGGGATACAGTTGAGAGATGCAGTTATCCTCTACGTGTGTGTGAGTATAGCTATAATTTAATTTGAACCGCATGTGAGCAATAAGTTCCAATTGTAGATCGTACCTCATTGATTTGTATAACAATTTTGAAAAATATTGGTAAGAATACCCGTCAATTACCCTATAATACTAGAAGTCAAATGATATAATATGATAATTCACTATATATAGCATACTCTATACTCCGCACACGTGACTATTAGTATGAAGTCACGCTATTAATGGGACTCACTGATAGTTATATAGAAATGTACACCGTTATTAATGATATATTATACAACACGAACGTAATTGCTTATCTATGGATCACTGAATAAAATATATCATTGGATGATGTTTCATTAAATGCGTATAATGATAATTGGCTCAAGTGATTACGAATCTCAATTCAAATGAAGAAAGTCATAGAAGTAAGAAGTAAAGAAGTAAAGAAAGAATAGTAAGAAAGAAGAAGAAGTAAGAAATATAGATATAATTGATGAATCTGGAATCGTGAGGTCTCAACACCAGAAAGACGCATGTTTATCTTCGTCTCAGTCAGCTCAGATCGATTTTGTAACGAGGCCATATGTGTTACGTCCGGCGGTCGACTGAGTTTTAACAGTGACGGGGCGCTCTAACCACTAGACCACTAACTAATATTTTGCGCACAATCTAATAAAATAGATTAGACAGTAAGGAGGAATCACAATGAAGAATAAGAAGATACAGCTATCAGTAAGTCTTCCGTTGTCTTCCCTGTGGTCGTAGCTAGTTCTACTTTACGCTCTCAGACTCGATGTTTCACACCTCAGCTGACCAACATCGAAGCAGATTCACGTAGTTTCTACTGTCCAAGAAAGACCAAACTCTCTTCTCTACCAATTGGCCACGTGAGACTTATCTGGGTAAAGGGAACGAGCTGCCTCTCTCTGTTATGGGTCATACGAATGGATAGCTTTTGATCTTAAAATTAACTCACTACAAATCTATAATATAGTCTTGCATACATTTCACTACTGCGTTGAATATAGTCAATAATAAAATGTAGAGTACTGCGAATCCCATTTATTTTATTCATTTATATTATCTCACATCTCACCTGGAACAGTTGATTAAGGAACTAATACTTAACATTACCTCTCTTAGTATTGCGATCGATTCTCTGACCTCATATAGACCTCTCCTATAGAGTACTAGGTATTTACTACAGGCACGGCATACTCTCTCTTACAATTCATCACATCATGTGCTCTCAGCATGACATATAGGAAAAAGTGCACATTCCTCTCCTTCCTTATTACCCTATCGTCAAACACTTTGTAATCAACAATAGTTTGGCTCTCCCCAGAGAAAATACCACTTTTAAGGGGATAACATTATTCTCATGTCATTACTTAATACCGTTTGTGTAATAACATCGATCACTACTCTTACCACCACACCAACAATTAATAGATCATTAGATTCTCTCGCTAGGTCTTTCTCAACCAGTCTTTTACTCTCACACACGTATACAGCACATTTTACTCACTCTCTCTCTCTATTCTTGATATTCCATTATTAATATCTTACTTTTCACAATTGTTCACCCTTGCACGGTTCTTGGGCAACGAAGCGCCTTATCTATATCATTAAAGCTTCACGAGAGAGAGACTATTGACTTGATACAAAGGCTCACTAGTACTAATACAGCACTTAAAAGCTTTATTATCTTATCACACTCCTTTCCTTTCATGATCCAAAATGTATTTATTAATATTTTCAGTTTCGGTGTATCAACAATTTGATTTCTGTGTAATTATTTACTGAGCAAACAATCAAGAATAGACCAATCATACATTCCACTATATCTCACTAGATAGTAACTTAACATTATCGATAGCCAATATAAAGAGTAACTAGAGAGACTATCCCATGAATCTTCAGTGTGCTCAAGCAAACAGATAAAATTCCGCTCGTGACATCCAAATATCTCTCCGCTTAACAGGCACGCTCTAACCTCCTCTCCTGCACATAAACTAACATGAAATGCCTAAATAGCTCCGTGTTATGTGGATACTCAATCCGACGTTTGTCTGTTAACAAGCTATAGTTACACACTCTCTCCTCACTATTAGTGATATAATATATATAAACAAACTCCCTCAGCCACTAACTCATGATAGAATATCTCTATAATGAAGGATATGACCACTCCGGAAACATCAACATTCGCTCATACACGTGCCTTGAAAACGTCGATTTCCTAAATTCTTCTTTTAACTGGCAATCTTTTTTTAAATATTTTCACAATTTTTGGAGAAATTGATTTCTCATCGTCTAATCTCTCTCTCCTGGTGGACTTGATGATTCTCGCCAACCCTTATAAGACAGTTAACCACAAACCATCAATTTTTCCTGGCCTCTCAACTAGAATTTAGGTTTTGAGGCTATAGTCTATTTTCAGAAATCCGAAAAAAACCTCAGTCCATTAAGCTTATTCGATAAATAAGAATATTTCGTAGCCACTAACAGCTAACGCTATTAAGTACAATAGACTTACTATATATTTCTAAAATTTTAATATACCGATAAGCGATACACTCGAAATCCCTTGAAATCCTATCCCACGTGTCCTCACTCTCCTGATTCGTAAGGTGTGGATATCGAACGTGCATAAGATGTTAGTGTCAGAACCGGTAGAGTCCAGTACTGTCTTAATTCAATTACATCTTCGCTCTTATTCCTTTATATCTTAAATCATACTTCCTTTATCTTTTCGCCTCATGACTGTTGAATCAACGTATCAACAGCCTTACGAGTTGAAAGCATGTAGGTCTTCTAGCATTCTTATTCCGCTCCTCTCATACATAAAAACATAGTCTCTCTTAGCATCCATAGTCTGGGTTCCCACACAATTGTCTCTCACTACTTCCTCTCTGAAAGTGATAATCCTTCCTCTCGAGATAATGCATTTTTGGCTCAAGATGGGTTCCAATAACCGATATTACACGTGAGCCTCATGGGTAATAATCTCATATAACATTCACCAGCAGCATGAGCAATCCTCTAATATCTCTTTACATAATAATATGGATATTAACTGAGTGCGTTTATTCCCGCTCCACTGACCCTCTGGAATACCCTCACTCTTGTGCTCTATACCCCTTTAGAGGCAACACCTCTCTCTTGAATAAAGACTTTCAACAACCTTGCTTCCATTCACACCATCTCTCTCCCCATACTCTCTTCTAAACTAAATTTATTCATATGGAGACCAATCCTTAATGCTTCTCCCGAGCACACCCAGTTACCAATTAGTTTCATTTTCTCTTAAGTCAGCTACTTCCTACTCAGCTACTTCTTCTCCTTGGTAAAAGCTTATCGTTACCGTCTGCTTACTGCCTCCCCTTGGCTCTCCACTCTCACTCCCTCCTCCTCCATTTCCTACCGACCCTCCTACACGCGCGAGCACAGTAATTCTCCCAGTTTGGAGAAGGATATTACATCGTCGGCGATCCTTTCAGTTAAATTTCTTATATTGGGTTACTCGACGTGTTTATAATACATCTTTTGGCTCGCTCTCTGATGTGTGTGTGCCAACGTGAGATACTTACTTTCCGCTTTACTGCTCAGCTACAATATTTCGATATTACTCTAAAATACTCACACAATCAGCTACATGTACCACAATACTCAAAAAACTGACCTATGACGGTTACGACGTACATACAAAATTTAATAACCTAATCTCTTTACGGATTGCCTCAAAGTTGACGGAGCACGCATGCATTTTCAAATTCACTAGGAAAAGTGCTCTTCTTCATCGGTGCTAATGGATCCAATCCATACAAAAAAGATAACACATTAACCACCTATATGAGCATATGTGTGTGTTGTTCATATCGAGAGGTGTGGAAGAGAGAATGATACGAGAGTGTATATTTGCATGGATACTCATTATCCACAATTCATACGTCGCGACGAGATGGAAAATATTGCGAGCCTTCGTAATAATTAGTAAATTATTTAAAACCTCTAGTTTTGTCTAAAAACTAATGAGCATTATAATCCCCATAGTCTTCCAATGTGGGTCACACCCACCTACACTTTTACTCCACACGCCATCGGTTATTCTCTACCTTTCACTCCGGTTCCTTCATCGGAATATGTATTGAATATCGCCTCCTCCAAATACTCCCAATTAACACAAACCACTCCGTCATTAATCTAGAAAGAATCTTCGATTTAGACATGAATAATGAAAGATTTTCTTTCATTGCGCGGATACGGCCAACTCATCAGTCCGCTTTGCTTGCCGGCCACCTAGACATCACAGGACCGCTCTTGAAAATTCATCCTCTGACACAAAGCCGTCAGACCAAACTTCTGCATGTATTGCAGTGTGTCTTCCTAGCCCACTCCTTATTCTACTGTCTTCTCCCTCAAACACTCCTACCTCGATCTGTTAGTACATAATTCGCTCAGTTACACCCTTCACGGCTACGCTTACTAGACGTACTATACATTGCTCACCTACTTTTGCCTAACCCAAGCGATCAGATCACTTCCCTAGCTCTATCGAATCTTTACTTCTTGCTCTAGCATCGGGTTATCCCTCGTGACTGGCTTCATTCACTTACATTCCGAGATAATCTCCGCGTGCGCTCTCCCACTTAATCTCTATGCTTCATCAATCTTGTTCTCATGATATACAATTCAATCTTCTCTTAATATTCCTGCCTTTTCCCTGTTCTTGAGTATCCTCCATTTTAATCACGCTCCTTTTTCTCCTCCGCCTGCAACCTCTCCGCCTTCTTTTTTAAATCTGCCAAACAATCTGTGATCAGAGTCCATAGACACTCTTCGGCAATACCTTTACATATTTGCACTGATTCTCCTATCTGATGAGATATTGATTATAATCTCGATGACCGATTTCTGGTCAAATTGTCTGTTGTGCTATTCCATATGTTAACTTTAAACCTGGTGTTGAATCATCTTTGATTGAAAAACAGTAAACCACACATACTACTATCTCTTACTTATCTACTTTATATTTCAGTATCCCTCTTCTCATTGCCAGCAATTATCAAGGCCTCTTACTATATGAGGGTATATATAGTATATAATATATATACTATATATAATAGTTCATATATATAATATTATATTATATATATATATCAGTAGACAAATTTAGGAACTGCTTAACAAACGCTCACAGTTTGTAAAATGGTAAGAACAATTAAAACTCCCCTTATTGGGTTTCCAACCCGCACCCTCGCAGTTAGTATGCCAAGCGTTGTTACACTGACCAACGAGATGCTAAACGGAAATCTACTACATTTTTACTCTGAAAGATTATCTATCTTCCCAGAAGGAGATAAGGCAAGTCAATCCTGACAGCTGACCTCGCGCTAAAGATCATCTGACTCTCCCACGCCCATCTCGGTCAAGGGCAGCACAGGTGCTACTCGTGGGTAGTAACTCTGCTGATCAGTAACAATTTAGAACTGCTAACAAACGCTCACTGTTCGTAAAATGGGTAAGAACAATTAATCTCCCCTTATTGGGTTTCCGAACCCGCACGCCTCGCAGTTAGCTAGCCAAGCGTGTTACCACCCTAGACCAAACGAGGCAGGCTAAAAGTGCGAAATTCTTACCATTTTTCTCTGAAAGAATACTAACCTTCCTTCCCAAGAAGAATAAGGCAAGTTCAAATCCTGACAGTCGACCTCTGGACAGATTCATACCCCGCCCCCCCTCGGGTCAAGGTTCACCAGTGCTACCGGGAAGTAAACGTACAAGTAACAATTTTGATGACAACGTGCTCACAATAACAAACGCTCACAGTTCGTAAACTGGTATCATGTAATCACATTAAACTCACTCTAATTTTGTTTCGAACCGCACCCCTTCGCAGTTAGTATGCCAAGCGTGTTACCACTAACCAACGCGAGGCTAAAAGGAAATTCTACCATTTTTCTCTGAAAGTTTACACTATCTTCCCAGAAGATAAGGCCAAGTCAATCCTGACACAGTGGACCTGCTGGCAGATCTCCCCCGCGCACGCCACTGCTATGCTCAAGGGTCACGACAGGGTGTCCCTTCTAGCTCTGTGTGGGCACAGACGCGTTGACTCACACCGTGCTCAAATAGCGATAGGATCATCCTAGTGTGCAGTGTGCTTATATCATTGACTCTCGCACTCTCTCTCACACTCACTCTGAGAGACGTGAATGATATAAACTTATACTACTAATCTACTCTCGGCAATGTCAATGTTCAATACGGACCCTCGACCTCACGCTCATCGCAACGATAGCTCCGTTTAAGCAACCTGTGTAATTACCTAGACATTATACTATATTTAGAACTTTCATCTTCATATATATAGCAATACTCCTGGGTTTCGAACCTCTCTGCACTCTCTCGCATCTCTCCTCATGCTGTCTTTCTCTCCTCATCTCTGTGTGTTGCTCTACCACTCTCGTCTCTCCATCTCCGTGCTCTCCGTGCATGCGCGCCTTTACATATTCTCTTTGCGTAACATACTTCTCATCCGACTCTTATCCATCTACCTCTCACCACTAGGCTAATATTTACTTGAAATACTCTCTCTCTCCCAGTAAGTGACTCAATTCTCTTTATAATAGGATCAAAGTACAATCTCTGATACTATGTATTAGATTACCTCTTATGGCATATAGTTATATACTCCTACCTTGACCCTCACCCACTCTCAGGGTCTACAAGGTGATCATCAACTAAGGGATGCTACTCGAGTTGAGTATTAGTAAACGGTAATGCTAATGTTAAAATCAATATTTATCAGATACTGCCTTAACTAAAATCGCTTCACTATTGTTTCACGTCAAACAATATACTCTGTAAGAACAATTCACTCCTATCCCTATACTAGAGTGGCTTTCTCACTCCCACGCAAACCCTCAGATATAGTATCTGACCCAATAGACGTTAGTACCTACTATAGTACCATAACGATAAGAGGCTTAAAAGGAAATCCATCTATCCATATTTCTCTGTATAAGCTAATTACTCATCTTTCCCAGTAAGACATAAGGTCATAGTCAAATTCACTGAGACAGATACCTTCTTGGCAGATATCTCCCCGCCCCCTCTCGCTCGGGGTCAAAGGGTCACACAGGATGCCTACTCGGGAGCTAACGGAATACGCAAGGGTAACAAGGACTATTAAGTAAGCTGCTAACAAAAACGCTCACAAGGTTCGTATTTGAAATGGGTAAGAACAATTAAACTCCCATTAATTTAGGGTTCGAAAACGCTCAGACCTACAGAACTCGATTAGTGTTTGCAAGCGTCTTACCACTAGGACCAAGACGAAGAGGCTAAAAGGAAATCTACCCATATTGTTACTGTTCACTACGAAAGATTACATTTTATTCAAGAGAATAAGAGCAAGTCTGCGATATAATCCTGACAGTTAAGCATAACCTCTGGATCAGAGCAATCTCATTCCACTCTCTGTTCCACCTCCTAATCGTGATCAAGGGTTACTAACACTATAGATATAGTATAGTGAGTATTAGCACTCGGGTAAGTACACTCAGGTATATCTCAGTTAACTATAATAATTTAGATAAATTATGCTATATATAACAATAACGACTCAATCCTGATTTACGTATTAAAATATTGGTAATAGAATCAAATATAAACTTCCCACTTATTATGGGTTTTACGAACCCGCACCTCTCTCAGCTACGATTTAAGTATATGTACCTAAGCGTGTTTAACCAACATAGTAACACAATCGAGAGGCTATTAAAGGAAATTCATACTCCATTATTTCTTTCATGTAAAACACGATATGACTCATCTCTCACTCACACGACTATATAAGGACAGTCACCAATAGTGGACAAGCTGTGAGGACCAACAATTTCGCTTCGATACTAGGGACGGTGCTCACACACTCCGTGGCGACCCATCGGCGCCTCTAAGGGTCACTACAGGAGCGTGCTCGAGCAGCCTTCGCAGCGCGACAGCAAAAGAAGAAGAAACCATGAGATAAAATCAAATGTATATAGCATCAATTCAAATATTAAACTGCTAACAAACTTGCTCACTAGTTTACGTTAATTAAAATTATTTATGTAGCTAAAAGTAACTAATTAATAACTCGCCTACTCATTTAATTTAGTGTTTAGAAGAACACCCAGAATATCTCCTACAGTCAGTCTCCTTATTGAGTTGGCCATAGTTCGTCGTCTTGTCAACGCACACCTAGACACACCTTCGCTAGAAGAGGGTCTAGAGATATGATTCGAAAGGCGTACCGTTTTACACCTAGACCTCGAACGAAGAGGCTCTCACTCCAATAAGGACATTTATACTCTTAGACCATTCCTTTCATACGAACAGATTTATATTTACTATTCTCTCACGCACAAGAGAGGAAATAAGAATGACAGGAGTGAACAGTACGTCCAATCCATTGGACCAGAAAGTGATACCTCCTGTCGCTGAGTCTTCAGTTCCGCACTGCCTCCCCCCGCCGACCTTCCGGTCAAGCGGTCACACAGCCCCGACTCGGGCGGCTTTCGAAGCGTGTCTCACACCGCAGAGTGGGGCTACTCGGGGAGCGAGTACACGTATCAGTAACAAAATTTTAGACACCTGCTAAAGCGAAACGCCGGCATACATCGCTTCAGTATACAAATGAGATAAAAAACATTCTCGAACTTTAAAAATCTCCACTAATTATCGTCTGCCGGCAGTTTCTCGTGAAACCACGATCGGACCCTTTCGGCAAGAGTATACATTTTAAACTGCCCTATTGGTATGTGTTCGGAAACCCGCCACACCGTCTGTGCTCCAGTTAAAGCTCAAATGCGCTCCATAGGTCCAAATAGCTTACGAGCCTCTGTCCGAATACATCAGAGAAAATCTAGCAATTTTCCTAGCAGTGCGAAGAATATCACCTAATATAATTGCGATCACGATCCTCACCAAGGTCTAAGTGTTCTAACTGATAAAGGCAGTTTAACTAGTTCACTTGAGATAGCGGCTGAAAGGACTCTCACACTGTTACATGTACGCTGACCAGCTCTCAAGCTCTTCTGTGTCTAGAGACTCACTCCCCTGCTCGGCAAGATACCCCTGTCTCCTGCTCGGCCTCCGCGTATCTTCTGGCATAGGGGTGTCAGAGCACGAGGTCGAGCTACTCAAAGCTCGGTGGGTGCTACATCTGAAGCGGAATGCAGGTAACATTAAAAACTTCAGGAGAAGTGTAACAAATTACCGAGTCGTCACAAGACTCTCGTAAAAATGAGGATAAGACAATTTAAAACTCCCCTTATGTGGTTTCGATAGCCCGAAAACCGCCTTACACGCACTAGTTAGATATGCCAGACGTCGTTGACCACTTAGATCCAAACAATGAGCCTAAAAGGCACACTCTGTTCCATCTCTTCTCATGCAACCAGATTTACTATTTGTCCTCCAGTAAGAGGATGAAGGACCAAGCCTCCAATGCTGTACCTGGACCCAGTGACCTGCATGGCTAGGAGTGGCTCCCCGCCCACTTCGGGCTGGCGGAAAAGACTCATCTCAGACACGAGGCGAGGTGCTTGCACGTGCTCCGGAGCGTGGTACACGGTAGGATGTCTCTCAGGAGTTAAACCATTTGTCTAGACACGTACAAACGCTCTAACTCACCTGTAACATAGGTAAGGAAGCAAGTAAAGATCATCCCGCTCCAATCTATCATGTGCCGACCGCACCCACGCAGGTAGATATTGGCACAAGCGAAACCATCAACAACGAGCTAAAAGAAATCTACCAAATTTTTTCTCTTGAAAGGGATTTACTATCTTCGTCCAGAGAATTTAAGGCAAGTCAATCCTGGACAGCTGACCTCTGGCAGATCTCCCGCCCCCACTCGGGTCAAGGTCACACAGGGGGTGCTACTTGTGAACTGTAGGCGAGTCACAATCTCTATAGAACTTTACCTTCTTCAGAACTACTAGGACCGTTGGCTTCATAGTGGAGCCGAACACGCTTGGCATACATAACTAGCCAGAGTGTGGTGCGGGGTCGAAACCCCAATAAGAGCGGAGTTATTAATTGATTTATTCTTACCATTTTAACGAAACTGGAGCGTTTGTTATAGCAGTTCTTAAATTAGGGTTCTTCAATCGATTAACTCGTACTCCCGCAGTTATGCACACCTCTGTGGGTCACCTCTTTGACCAACGATTGGTAAGTTGCGGGGAATCTTGCCATGAGGTCACTGTCAGGAGGGCACTTGCCTTATTCTTCTGCGGAAGACAGTAATCTTCAGAGGAAAAATGGTACATTTTTCTTTTTAGCCTCTCCCGTTGGTTCTAGTCGGTAACACCTCTCGCTCTCACTCGAGGGTCCTCTCGGTTCGGAAACCCAATAAAGGGGAGTTTACATTGGTTCATTACCATTCTTACGAACATGGAGCGTTTTAGCAGTTTCTAAATTTGTTACTGAATATACCGATTACTCCCCGACAGTAGCACCCTGTGTGACCCTTGACCGAGTGGGGGCGGGGAGATTTGCCAGAGGTCACTGTCAGGATTGATCTATGCCCTGATTCCTTCTGGCATGGAACCGATAATAATCTTTCAGAGACTAAACATGGTAGTATTCTTTCCTTTTAGCCCTCTAAATTGGTTCTAAGTGTGCGGCTTAACAACGCTTCGGCATACCTAACGCGAGGGTTTGCGCGTGTTCGAAACCCTAATCAAGGGAGTTTAATTGTTGTTTACCATTTTACGAAACTGCTGAGCGTTTTCGTTAGCAGTGTCCTAAACTGTTTAAGTTCTACTGACGTACTCTCAGGAGGTACCGTTTACTCCCCGAGTTAGCACCCTGGAGTGATGACCCTATGGCCCGAGTGGGTGCGCGGGCCGAGACTCTGCAGGACTGGTCACTGTCAGCAACAGACTTGCCTTATTCTTCTGGGAAGATTAAGAAATCTTTCAGAGAAAAATGGTTAATTTTTCCTTTAAGCCTCTCGTTGGTCTAGTTCGGTTGGTAAACACGCTTTGGCATACTAACTGCGAGGGTACGGGTTCGAAACCCAATAAGGGTAGTTTAATTGTTCCTGTACTCTTTATATATATTATAATATATATAATTTAATATTATATATTAATATAATAGTTATCCTTTTTTTATTTCTTTTCTTGCTGTCGATGGTCTGCCGTGGTCTAGCCTAGCCCTCATTTCTGCCCTTCCATTTGCGCATTTGCCTAGTTTTGCCTAGTGGTTAAGAGGGCTCATAGTATATATATATATATACTAATCACTTATATAATTGAAATTAATATATAGTTTTATTAATATATTATATATATATATATATATATAATATACATGTTATGTCTCAGTAAATATATTATATACTATAATTATATATATATATATATTATGTTAAATAATGTGCTTCGGTGGTTACATTATAATTTATAAATTTATGCATACTTCGTGACATCAACATTTTAGTACGTTTTTTGTTCAAGTACTTTTTATTGCGTGCTTATGCTCGGTGTTGCCTAGTATATATATATATTCATAATAATATAGTAGTTTATATATATACATATTATATATATTCGTATATATTATATATAATATATAGATATATATTATAAGAATTATATATATATATATTAGTATATAATATATATCTATATATATAGAGAGATAAACTCTCACGAGAAGAGAGAGTTCATAATAGCAGTGTCCGTTTTAACAAGTAAGAGAGAGAAGAGAGAGAGAGAGACGGACGACAGAGAGAGAAGAGAGATGAGAGACGAGAGAGACGAGACGAGAGAGAGACGACGAAGAGAGACTGATGGAGACGAGAACGAGAGGGAGGGAGAAAGAGGGGGGAAAGAAAAAAGTTTTTTTCTCTTCTGTTAATCAAATAAAAAAGGAATTTGGCATCCTTAACCTATATAATAATTTAATATTTAAATTCACTTCAATGATTTCAAAGATCAATATTAGTAATAGACTGCTATAAAAACTATTCAATCAAATCAAATTTTTTTAAGCGATGGTTTGTTTGTATTGCAATTCATCATTTCGCTATTATAATAAAGCATTTCATTGATTGGATATATTTTGTTTTTAACAAAACTAAGTTTTAAATATTTATTTCATTACGAAGCTCCGCAATATTTTTGTACGAGAGTTTGTTTGTATAATATAAATATTTTCATTTATATTGATTGAAAAAATTAATCATTTTTTTTTTTTTTTTTATTGTCCATCGATGAAAAGCACTTTCTGAATTAGAAATGCTGCTTCACTTTAGGCACGGGATTCGGTTATTAAATTTTAGTCCGACCGTCATGGATTTTTTAGTTTGTGTCAGAGTGATTGTTTTATTTTATTATCGAATTTTGGGCAAATCTCCGTGGCATATTGTTGACCGAAATGATAAAAAGCCAAAATTAGGGTTATCCAAATTTTGGCTGGGTTGGTCCATTACTTATACAATTTTTTTCTTGTTTATATTGGTGGATTGGTTATATGACTGTGTTTCAAGGTACAAGCGGTTCGACTCTGATTTTGAGAAATTGTTGCTCGCTTTTAGATTAACCTTCGTAATAGCTATGCATTTTTGGCAGTTCAGCAGAAGTAATTGGGCTACTAAATTTTTGCACAAGAATAGACCTGCTCTACGTTTTGAACTTCAACATATGGATAGGAGATATTATAAATACGGAATGTTTGTAATGCTTGGATCATTTATCATTCCACCTTTAAGCAGCATGAGAATGGGAAGATTTCGAGGATTTGTGATCGCTTATGGTATATTAAATTTAGAACAAGTATCATTGTACTTAATAGCGTTAGCTGTTAGTGCTACGAATAATCTTATTATCAATAAGCTTAAGGACGAGGTTTTCAAGTTTCTGAAAGCTATAGCCTCAAAACCTAATTCTAGTTGCCAGGAAATTGTGACTGGTAACGTTTATAAGGGTTGGCGTAAATCATCAAAGTCCACCGAAAGATTAGATGATGAGAACATCAATTTCTCAAAATTGTTGAAAAATATTAAAAAGATTGCCAGTATTAAAGAAGAATTTGGAAATCACGCAGACTTCGGATTTTTTTCCACAATTTCTTATTTTTCATTCTGTGTATTTTATTTCACTTACTACTTGTTATCAATCAATTTCAAGGCTTTCTCATTACTTATGCAAATTATTATTTCTGGACAGTCAATATTTTTGATCTATTCTTCTGGAGATTTTGTTCAAATGCAAGTAAGTTCAAATATATATATTTATTAAAATAATTTACATAAATAGATTTAAAATAAAAAGATTTATCTGCGGTCTATTCTTGTTCGTCAAGGTCTCTTGAACTTATATTGTTTGCCAAGACAGCAGAAAAAAATATTATAAGATTTTAGATTTCTGAATGGAGAGTTCAAAACTTTGAAGAAATTAAATTTTTTTATCCTGTTTTTACTACTAATTCCATTTCTTTAATAAGAATAAGAAAATTTTCCTTTCACAGAATGAATTTAAACTCATTATTTTTCTTTAGATACAGAGTACGACATTAAGTTTAGATAGTTCCTTAATCAACATATGTAGAAAAAATAAAGTAATTTATCTCTTTATTACTTTCACGCTAATGAATTTTATTTTATTTAAATTATTTTAATTAAAAGCCCGTCCCTCAGAGACATTGTAATTTACCCAGAAAGGAACTTGTAGAATATTTCTTTTTGGAAGTAGAACTCAGAATCTTCGTTTCAAGAGTTGAACTCGTTAAAGTATAAACTATACAAACCTTCTTCTTCTTCTTCTTCTTCTTCTTCTTCTTCTTCTTCTTCTTCTTCTTCTTCTTCTTCTTCTTCTTCTTCTTCTTCTTCTTCTTCTTCTTCTTCTTCTTCTTCTTCTTCTTCTTCTGCTTCCGTCTTCTTCTTCCTTCTTCTTCTTCTTCTTCTTCTTCTTCTTCTTCTTCTTCTTCTTCTTCTTCTTCTTCTTCTTCTTCTTCTTCTTCTTTTCCTTTTTCTTTTTCTTTTTCTTTTTCTTCTTCTTCTTTCTTCTTCTTCTTCTTCTTCTTCTTCTTCTTCTTCTTCTTCTTCTTCTTTTGTTCTTCTTCTTCTTTCTTCTTCTTCTTCTTCTTCTTCTTCTTCTTCTTCTTCTTCTTCTTCTTCTTCATTGATTGGTCGAATACTTAGCCAATCATAACGCATTTAATGAACATCATTCCAATGAATTTTTAAGTGATCCTTAAAAACAATCGTTCGTGTTTGTATATAACGGGTCCACTCAGGAGTCATAGCGCTTTATAGTCACGTGTGCGGAGGATGAGTGATTCATTCTGATGTGACGTCATTGTTCAAAGTCATCGTGACGTCACTACTGTTCATATTATGCTTTAAACACGTGTTAACTCATCCTATGTCATTGGATGAGTCATAATGTGTCCACACAAGTACAGCCAAAATAGAAGTTTGGGACGGAGCTAGATTTCAGCTCGTACCCCTGGCCCTGGGTTGAAGAGCCGGTAAATTTACCGCCGGCTCCGGCTCCGGCTCCGGCTCAGCAGCTCTGCCCTAGCCATTGTAATTACTTTGATTCAATACTTTATTGAATAAATAAATACATTTAAAACAAATTATTTATATAGTATAATTTTGAGAAAAACTATTTCCAAGGTTTTTACTAATGGAATTATCTTTAAATAATTATAAGAAATGAAAACTAGTAAAAATTATATTATTTTATTAAAAAAAAAAAAGATTTTTTTTTCTCAATTTTATTTTATGAAAGAAAAAAACATTTAAAAAAAACGAGGTTGTTTTTTATGCACTTACATCTCTTATACTCTTTACTATTCTAATCACAGCGGTGTGGAGGAGGGGAAGAAGGCCTGTTCTTCCCTCCCACTCCTTCTGGATATGGCTATGACTTTCAGTTTACATACTGTATCGATGATAAATTTCGTACTCTCTTGAGTTACTTAATTCCTATGTATGCAGAAGGGGGTATCTAATAGGTATCGTCAATACTAATACGATTCTGTTACTTTTTGTTCTAAAGACGATTACATAGGGGCGTTTGATAGGTATTGTCGATACTGATACGATTCTTCTGGTGATATTCTGAATTTTTTTTTTATTTTAAGGGTTTTACAGTTACAGTTGCTATGCAATATAAATATTATATTTTTTTTTATTTCCGTTTCCAATATTTTTGCTTACAGATGAAAGGAAAAATAATAGTAATTTACTAGCTAAATATATGCATAATTATTCTTAAGTAATGTAATACAATATATTATGTGCTGAAAACATAATTCTTAGAACACTGATAACACTGATCGATAATTTTACCTATCTTAAGAACAATTATTTCTATCACTGAACTTCACGGTGCGATCAATTTTATATGCTGTTGAAAGTTATATTTTGCCGATAACATGGATTACATAAATATTTTGAAAAATATAAGTAATTGGTATTACCGAATCTTGGGAAAGAATCCTTGGTACATAGTTGAAAAAAATCCTAATAATGTGAAGCTCAGAATTTCCAAATTTTGGTTGGGATGGATTGTCATTTACACGATAATTTCTTTGTTTTTGGAATTAAAATTGTTGCTTCATGTTATGTCAAAATTCGAAATATGTGGCCTTGACACTGATGTATTTATCCACATTCCAAGAACAATATCCTTAATGGCTATTCACTTTTGGCAGATTAAAACTAGTGGTTGGGTAGTACGTTTCATTTACAAAAACAAGATGGCAATTCGTAAAGAAATGACACTCGCTGGCAGAAATTATTTCGTTTGTGGTATATTTATTCTTCTTGGATCCTTACTACAGTTCATTTTAGGTATTATAAGATACATTAAAAGAGATCATTTTAGATTTTCATATTATATGTTGGTATTTGAAGAAACATCTTTCTATGTTATGAGTATAATGATAAGTCTTGTAAATGGAGTTCCTGTCAGGGGACTTAGCGATGAGATGTTTATGTTTCTAAGAGTCTCAACAAAGAATATGAAGCTTAAACAAATGTGTAATTCAGAAATCAATAATGCCATTAACAATAAAAATGATCCCAAAACCGCTCTTAAACCTGACGAAGAAAACGAGAAATTATTTTCAGAAATTTTGAGGAAAATGAAATGTGTTGCTAAGATCAAGAACAAAATTAAAAAACAGACGAATTTTGGAACATTTTCAGCCATCTTGTATTTTTCAACTGCAGTTTCTTATTTAAGTTATTCATTATTTGCCCATGGTTTAGAAGATATTGAAAGAATGTCACAGATTATTACATCCTGCCTCTCAATTTTTATAATTTATTCGTCAGGAGATGAAACTCAAAAACAAGTAAGTTTCATTTTTTTTAACCTCATGCGTTTTATTATTTTTTGTTTCTTTTCTTGTTTTCATTTTTATTTTTTCAGTTTTTATTATTTTTTCATATTCATTATTATTTTTTCAGCTTTTTTTTTATTATTTTTTTCAACTTTTTATTATGATTTTTTTCTGTTTTATTAATATATATATTTTTTCAGTTTAAATATGGGAACCAGCATGACTAGAAGACCAGAAGGGCTCACTGAGAATATATATATATATATATATATATATATATATATATATAATATATATATATATATATATATATATATATATATATATATATATATATATATATATATAATATATAATAATATATATATATATATATATATATATATATATATAATATATAGAAGAGAAGCAGATTCGATTTGAAGGTCGACATGCCTCAATAAACTGCGTTTAAAAATGTGGAAGTCAAAAAGGGAGTTGTGGAAGATAGATAAAGGGAGAGATAAAGGAAGTGTGTTCCAAACTTTCCCAGTGAAGAACGTGTAAGATTGAGCATAGCAGTCAAGTATGGGATCAAAACGTTATAAAGAGAAAGTAATGAGATAAAGAGCTGACCGCTCCGCGCCCTTCTTTTTCAAAATACATTTTATTGAATTAAGAATGACGCGCAACAAAGTAGTCCCAACATAAGCAATAAGAAATTTTTTTTTATTACTTTCAATGAAACTAATTTTCTCACCTAAAAAGGTTTTTTTTTATTTAAACTTTCGTTTCATATACAGTAAATTTAATAATTTACAATATTAACGTGTCTCGTTTAAATAACTATACATATATATATATATATATATATATTATATATATATATATATATATATATATATATTTCATACCCAATATATACATATATTATTTTATATATTAATATTTATATATATATATATATATATATATACTATATAATTATATATAGTATATGGACCTGTTTATGTTTTACGAACTCCGTCGAGTTTTGATTTTTTTTTTTTTTTTATATTTTAGTATACCATGATCCTACACAAGTCATTTAAAGGGGTGAACGAACATGATTCAAAAAATACAGGACAGTTACGTTTTACGATCCGTCGTTTAATTTTTTTTTTTTTTTTTTTAAACTAAAGGAATAC
>JABUQX010077773.1:60000-67500 GCA_015478945.1 Trachelipus rathkii
TCCTCTGGAATCATCATCTATTTCTTCATCTTCCTCTACTATGCATTCCGTGAATCTTATTTTTTTCGGACGGGAACCCCATCAAGGGGATCTCAGATACCCATTAGGAACTTGAAACTATCATATTCGAGTTCCACAGGTTCATAAACATATCATTGATACCAGTATTACACTATTAAGCAAATGTTTACTAACTCGGCACCGCAACCTACACCGGTCTCCAGCACCGGTACCGGCTCACTTATCAGCATCATGCTTCTTCTCTGTCTTTGATTTCTTATTATTCCTTCTTCATCCTTCCTCCGTCTTCCTCTGCTATGCATTCTGCGCTTTTCGTCTGAGGACCCCCTCCTGGGGGCTCTCAAACACATGAGAGTTCTAAAATCCTCAAAATCAAGTTCAACGTCCTTATAAGCATAAAAAAGCATACACCACTTGAAACATTATATGCATTTTTCAAGATTTCAACTCTATCTCCGACTTCGGTTCCGGCTCAGTGCTCAGACACTTGGGTTAACTCAGGCTCCGTTTCATTTTTCAACTCTGATTCCTCCTCCGAGTCCTGTCGGCAATTTATTTTTCGTCTACCTACGACCATTTACAAGTTTAAGGACTCAGTATCCCCCTTGGATGATCGTAGCGGCGTGAAACCTCGGCACAGTCAAGCTGACTTCACCAGGTAACTGGATAGCAAGTTTGAAGGGGATAGGACAAAGGCCAGATCGCTAACTTATGGTTAGATTTAACAACAAATCTGGCTCCTGTCAGTTGCGGTCCCCTTACTACGAAAATCGATAGCCTTAATTAATTAACAATTTATTTCGATTATGTTTTTTTAATATAATAAGCTAACCAGAGATCAGACGACTTAAATATTGATTTGGGGTAAAAGACCACGATTAATCGATTGACATCATCAGGAATGGTCTACCGATCATTTAAATCCTTCTAGGAACCAAAAAGAACCTTTTAGGGGATTAAACCCGCTAAGTTCAGGCTAAAAGCTAAGAAAATAGTCTTCCAGACCTCATAAACTGTCTCACCGACCTCAGAAACCATAACTTTGACACACCATGTGTCAAAATCCAACGATGTGATGGAAAATCCAAGTCAACTGTTGACATGACTTGGATTTCCTGTCGGCTTTGAGATCCGAAGCCGTTGAAAACGGTCTCGCCGACCTTAGAAACTCCCTAATTTTAATGCCTCAAGTGTCAAAAACGGAATGTTGCAAAATATAAATGTTGCTTTGCAACCTCTTGCAACATTTTGGCTTTCGAAGTCGTCCTCATTATTATTATTATTATTATTATTATTATATTATTATTATTATTATTATTATATAGAAGTAGTAGCATACTTCGTCTAGTTGAGACTTTTTAAATTCTATACTGTAAAACTAACCTTCTTCTTCTTCTTCTTCTTCTTCTTCTTCTTCTTCTTCTTCTTCTTCTTCTTCTTCTTCTTCTTCTTCTTCTTCTTCTTCTTCTTCTTCTTCTTCTTCTTCTTCTTCTTCTTCTTCTTCT
This sequence comes from Trachelipus rathkii, assembly GCA_015478945.1. NCBI lineage: Eukaryota > Metazoa > Arthropoda > Malacostraca > Isopoda > Trachelipodidae > Trachelipus > Trachelipus rathkii. Next base: position 61,527 of record JABUQX010077773.1, read on the forward strand.
TCTTTTATTCTTCTTCTTCCTCTTCTTCCTTCTTCTTCTTCTTGTCTTCTTCGACGAGCTGTCTACTTCTTTTGCTGTCTCTTCTTCATTCTTCTTCTTCTTCCTTCTTCCTTCTTCCTTTCTTCTGTCGGTCTGTTCTCTCTTTTGAGCAACACATTAATCTGTAGTTCGCTTCTTCTTCTTCTTCAATTTATTTGATATCATTCTGAAGAAACTTCCTTCTTCTTCTTCTTCTTCTTCTTGCTTCTTCTTCTTCTTCTTCTTCTTTTCTTCTTCTTCTTCTTCTTCTTCTTATTATTATATTATTTTTATTATTATTATTATTATTATTATTATTATTATTATTATTATTATTATTATTATTATTCATGAAAACTTCATCTTCTGAATCAGTCACTAAGCTCATCGTTTATTGAATCATTAACTATATTAACATCGTCGTTAATACCTGGTACATCTTCTTCATAATTCAAATAAGGTAAGTTACACCTTTTTATTCGATTAGCATGAACCAATTCGATTCTTTTGCTGACGTCATAGTGGTTTTATTGAGACTTAAAATTAAACTTTTAAAATATACGAAAAATAAACTGTGAAGTTGATAATTTCGATTGTGTCTTTTTTCCTTCCTTTCTTCTATGTTAAAATTTTAAAAAATTGAACATTTCGTTGTATTTTATATTGATGTCCGGTCTCTATGCTTTCTTATAAGAATGGATTCCGCCAGCCTAAGATATCCGAAAATTCCCTCTTTTTAATCAAAATTTTGAGGTAATTTACTTTTTCATTATTGTGTAATTTTTTATGTTCTTGCCTGCATTGGTGTTTGTATCTTACTACTGATTTGTACCTGTGCCTGCAACATACGCTGGCCGAAGGGACATTCTTCGTATAAGCAATTGTAAGTAGCCGATTACTCCACTTGCAATTGCAATGGATTTTGGTATAACGACGTTGGTACCAGAAAAAACCAGTGTACCAACGTCGTATACCATTACACAATAATGAAATAGTAAATTACCTCAAAATTTTGATTAAAAAGGGAAATTTTCTGATCTTAGCCTGGCAAAGTCACTTGTTATAAGAAAACAAAATTCGCACTTCAAACTAATAGATAACGAATGTCCGATTCTAAATATTTTTACTATTCTAGAGAAAGGAAAAAAGACACAATCGAAATTATCAACTTCACATTTATTTTTCGTATATTTTAAAATTTAGCTTTTATCTTAACTTATTATATTTCTCTAATTGTAATATTTTAAATTTAATTTTCGCTCGTTCATAAATAAAGTCATATCCTTGAAGATGTCCACCGTGAGGCGGACGAAAGCTTGATCTTTCAGAAAGGCAATATTTTGGTTATTCAAGATTGTCCTACACAGAAAATTAATGAAACTGTATAGGAAGGTTTGTTAGGAATTTAGAAAAATCCTGCAAAAATTATATTAAGACATATGCTGATTTATTGTTTCTATTATTATTATTATTATTATTATTATTATTATTATTATTATTATTATTATTATTATTATTATTATTATTATTATTATTATTATTATTATTAACAGGTTAACAGAATCCTGGACGGTGTTGACAAGCTTGAAGTTAAACTGATTCTGGAAGGAAAAATGAATAAAACTTTGTACATGAAGGTAATTATCAAAAGTAACTTAAAAAGGTTAGGACCTAGAGTCGATATAGATGTCTTGACTGGGTCTGGAGCTAGAGACCAAAATTGTAGCCGGATGTGGTAAAGATATTTTGAATGGGAACGTAATTTGAGTCAAAAAAATGCAGCCGGATCCAGCATAGGTATTTTAACTGGGCAGAATTTAAAGCCAAAAATTGCAGCCGGATACAGGATAGATATTTTGACTAGGGCCTGAGCCAGAGCCAAAAATTGCCTCCGGATGTAGTGTAGATATTTTGAATGGAGACGGAATTTGAGTCAAAAAAATGCAGCCGGATTCAGCATAGGTATTTTGACTGGGGCAGGATCTAAACCAAAAACTGCAGCCGGATGCAGTATAGATATTTTGACTGGGGCCTGAGCCAGAGCCAGAAATTGCCTCTGGATGTAGTATAGATATTTTGAATGGGAGCGGAGTTTGAGTCAAAAACTGCAGCCGGATACAGTATAGGTATTTAGACTGGGGTCGGAGCTTGAGTCAAAACATACGACCGGATGCAGTATAGATGTTTTGAATGGGGCCGGAGTTTAAGCCCAAAACTTCAGCCGGATCCATTATAGGTATTTTGACAGCAGGAGTCAAAGTCTCTGGAAGCGGGTAAGCCAAAACCGGAGCCGGTTCAGTAAAAAGAGCCGTATAAATTTAGGATGACGGAGCCGAAGTCGGAGCCATGCAATTTTAAAATGGGTAGGCCGGAGCCGGAGTTTTATATTATAAAATAAAGAAGCAACCGAAAAAATGTACTGGCTCCGCAGCCCTGCTTTATAAAACAGGAAAAATAATAATAATAATAATAATAATAATAATAATAATAATAATAATAATAATAATAATAATAATAATAATAATAATGAAAAAATCCACCCAAGCCCAACCAAACGCAAACCTCTCAGGTGAGCGCAGACACAAACTCTAGCGTGAAGTTATGTTTAAGACAGAGGAAAAGAATAAGATGGTAAATAATTCCACAGAACAGAAGTTGCTGGAAAGAAGGCGGCACCATATCGAGTAGGCTTAGAGTTATCAATCTCCGCAAAAAAAGTGTGCTAAGATATAGTACCCTTTGTGTACGAGGGCGTCGCGGAGATAGTGCGCAACAGTCGCGAACACATACCATTAAAACACCTATAGAATAGTGATAAAGTGCCAACTTTGCATCGCAATGTGAGGGGTCAATGGAGTTAGAATAAGAGACAGTTTGTGAGAGCAGAACTCCATACATGGGTGGATAACACCTGTATACAGTTGGAGTAACTATAATAATAATAATAAAAAAAAGAATTCTTGCAACCTGAACAGAACTCCATACTTCTTTGAAGGAATCCTTCCCAGGAACCTTTATGATATGAAGTTTCCAAGACAATTGTTGTTTACCGGGACACGGAGACTGTTGTCAACAAATAGATCTATCGAAAGAGATAGGAAGTTGAGTGGTGTTTTGAAGATGTTAAGCTCTACTCAGAGCAGTGAAAGTTGAACTGGAAATATGATTTGAGAAGCAATTCTAGATTCAAAAGAGGGGAACAAACTTGAAATGAATGGAATAATGAAGAGTTGAGTCATTTGCAAAAGAATGAAAAGAATTTGAAAAGCAGTTGAGAAGGTCATTCAGGAAAAGTAGAAATAGAGTAGGAGATAAAAAATATCCCTGAGGAACACCACAATTGACAAGAAAGAAAGGAAGTTGCTCCATCAATTCCCGGAGAAATGGAACGATTTAAGAGAAAACTAGGCACAAGTGAGCATGCGGAGGATAAAAAATGGAAGTCACAATTTGGAGCGTAGCGACGACGGCCATACCCGTTCAAAGTTCTTCTAAAGGTAGAACATTGTCAAGAGGTATATTACCAAGTGATGACAGAAGAGAAAGGAATGAAACTCTAGTCTAATTCCACTTGTTACGATTCCGGAGATATTCATCCTTCTCCAGCTCACTCCAAGTGATTTATAGCAAATATTGCAATTTCTTCTAAAGATACAATTTTTACTCTCTCTCTCTCTCTCTCTCTCTCTCTCTCTCTCTCTCTCTCTCTCTCTCTCTCTCTCTCTCTCTTACTCGTCTCTCTCTCTCTCGTCTCGCTCTCTCTCTCTCTCTTCTCTCTTCTGATCATCTCTTCTCTTTCACTCTGCTCTTGTCCTCTCTTCTCTTTCTTTCTCTCTCTCTCTCTCTCTCTCTCTCTCTCTCTCTCTCTCTCTCTCTCTCTCTCTCTCTCTCTCTCTCTCTCTCTCTCTCTCTCTCTTTCCAACGGTCGTCTCTCTCTCTCTCTCACTTCTCTGCTCTCTCTCTCTCTCTCTCTTCTCTCTTCTCTCTTTCTTCTCTCTCTCTCTCTCTCTCTCTTCTCTCTCTCTCTCTCTTTCTCTCTCTCTCGGTTCTGCTCTTCTCTCTCTCTCTCTCTCCTCTCTCTCTTCTTCTCTCTCTCTCTCTCTCTCTCTCCTCTCTCTCTCTCTCTCTTTCTCTCCTCTCTCTCTCTTCTCTCTCTGCTCTCTCTCTCTCTCTCTCTCTCTTCTCTCTCTCTCTCTCTCTCTCTCTCTTTCTGACGGGGTTTCCCACGGTAATTGGGACAGAACAGGTAACGTTTTCGCAACTCCCAACCCATCCAGTTTCAGAAATCACAGTCACGCTAAAGACCATCCGTCAACTCTTAACTCGTTCTCACTACTAAAGCAAACCAACCAGCAAACCAGATCTGAAAATTCTAGAAACAATCTACATCTCGAATCTTAAACCGAAACTTAACAGTAACAATGGTCATTCCAAATACACCTTTTTGAACGTTTTCAATGATTTTAAATTTTTAAGTCGGTTTCTCTTCAACGACTTGTTATATGTCTATCTATGAAAAAACATAATGTGATCTTATATATAGTTCAACTTTGCTTTCCTCCTTTGAAATATGGGATTAAATCTATTATAATAAACTGTATTCTGAAGATGGGGAAAAGGGCTTTCCGAAACGTTAATTTTTTTTTTTTTTTTTTTTGTGATTAATAACAAACCAATTATTTTAATAAGAATTTTTATTGTTTAATCATAAAAATGTTCGAACCTTGTTTTACTGAATATATTATATATATATATATATTATATATTATATATAGTTTATATATACTATATATATAATATATAACTATATATTATATATATATATATTATATTATATTAGGTTAATATATATATTATATATATATATTATATTATATATATTATATATAATATATATAGTATTATATATATATCATATATATATATATGATATATATATAATATATATATATAACAAAAATATATACTATATATATATATATATATATATATTATATATATAACATACTACGCGAGTTTTTTAAATACACTATTGTATTCATATCATATTATATTATATATACAAATTAATATATCTATATATATATATATATATATATATAATTATAGTTAAGTTATCCTAAGAAGACAAATCAAAAAATTCTACGACGTCTCCATCTACAACATGTTTAATCTCAACAAGAAGTCACTACTTACTGTAAGTAAATAAAATTTTGAAGGTTGTAATTTTTTAGAGGGGGTAGGGGAATATATTTACATATATTATCATGGGCACGGGGTAAATTTTAGAATGTCAGAAGCAGAACCCCTAAATTTTATTAACTTTATGAGTGGATATATTTCTTAGATATAAATGAATTTAAAACCTTTAAAATGCCTTTAAAACACACAACGTAAACTATCGTTATCTAAATATCTAAATTTTCAAATTTTTATCTATATATTTCTCCCGTAACGTAGTACATGCATTAATTAAAGCGTAAAGTGATAAATTGGACTGTGGAATCGGATTTCTGAACCGGCAAGTTTTAAAGGACCGGAATAGAATCCTAGAATCGGCAAGTTTCAGTGGACGGTAATCGGACCCCACGATCGGCAAGTTTTAATGGTGGAATCAGATCCCAAAATCGGCAAGTTTTAGTGGACCGGGATCGGACCTCACAATCGAAAAGTTTAATGGGTTAATGGACCGTAATCAGATCCCAGAATTAGCAAGTTTTAGTGGACCGGAATCGGACCCCAGATTCGGCAAGATTTAATGGATTGGAATCAGATCCCAGAATCGGCAAGTTTTAATGGACCGGAATCAGATACCAGAATCGGCAAGTTTTAATAGACCGGAATTGGAGTCGACTTGGAAAGTCCTGTCGGAGACTGGAAGAGGATTCGAAATTTGGTTTAAATGACGCGTGTTTCTTATTAGTTGGAATGAGAACCGGAAATGAAATCGCATGGT
>JABUQX010077773.1:77500-78832 GCA_015478945.1 Trachelipus rathkii
TCACCCACCTCATCCACTCCACTCTATTCCCTCCCAAACCTACCTCTTCTCTTCTCATCCTCCTCTCCGCATCTTCCTTTATTCCAATCCATCCACCTCTTCTTGGTCTCGCGCCTTCCCTCTCCTTCCTATCCTCCGCCCTCCCAAACTCTCCTAACCACTCTCTGTTCCTCCATTCTCAATAGATGCCAAACCATCTTAACATTCCTTACTCCGCTCTTCCCAACCCATTCCTCCATCACATCTCTCCCTCACCACCTATTCCTAATTCTCTCCCTTCTGCTAACGCCACAAACCGCTCTCAACCCCTTCATCTCAAATACTTCAGCTTCTTTCCTGGAACTGCATTCAACCCCACGTTTCACACCATACAACACGCTGGTACACAAATTTTTTCAACGCTAACTTATCTTAAACTTTCTGGTGATAAATCCCCCTTTTTCATAATTCTCTCAGACGCCTTCAAAGCTCTGCATTCCTTCTCCTACTCTATGTTCTAACTCCTCCTTCCATCCTTCCTTACCCAAATCCATCCTAAATATCTAAAAATCTTTACTTCTTCAATATTAACACCCCTAATCGAACCTCTACCCTCTCCTCCTCTCTTTCTCTCTCAAACACTAACCTATTTACTCTTACATGGATTTTTTTTAAGCGCACTTTTGTCACAGCATTGTGCTCAACTCGTGCAGCACAAATACAGTCAGCCCTCGCTTTGCTTCGCACTAGGGCAAGTATCGTCCGCAATAGCTAGTATCAATGTTCACTTCCTTCTATGCATTACCCATCTCATGCAATTCACCGCGCCTCCGTCCCTCCACCATTCGCTCTGCAAATCACTCTCCATTAAACAAATTGAATAGCCACGGCGACATTCCACACCCCTGCCTCAATCCTCTCACCCGCCTAAAACATCTCACCTCCCTCCTAACACTCTCACACACATTGATACTATTCCTGTAAAAGGCCTAATCTTTACATAATTTACCCCGCCTCAATTTTCTCAACACTGCCCACAAATCTCACCTTCTATCAACTCTATCATATGCCTTCTCTAAATCTAAAAAAAACACCCATACACCCCGTCTCTTTTCCTCTCTATACTTTTCTCCACAAGCATCTTTAGTGTTAAACACTGTGGTCACTACACCTCTTAACGCGCTCCTAAATCCTCCTTGTTGCTTCCCCATGTCTTCAAGCCTAACTGCGTTAAACCTCTCACTCTCTAATCGTAGTTGACTCCGCATAACTTTCGTACCACACTGTAAGCATATTCTCTATAGATTACCACATTCTCCCTCCTATCCCCGTTTCCCTTATAGCAGGAGGGAC
>JABUQX010077774.1:7500-15318 GCA_015478945.1 Trachelipus rathkii
GCCGAAAACTATGTGGAGCTTGTTGTGAACCCTTGGTCAGAAACTACTCGGCATAAATGGGACACTGCAAGGATGTCCCCATCAAAGTCTATATCCTTGATGCTCATCTTCCTAAATTTAAGGAGAACATGGGGGCGTACTCAAAGGAGCATGGCGAGCGATTTCACCAGGATATTGTGGACTGAATGCCGGTACCAAGGATCATATAACGAAAACATGATTGTAGACTATATTTGGAGGGGGTTAATTCGTAAAATCAACTTACAGTATAAGCGTAAATCCAGAAAAACTTCTCGCTTCTAAATATTACTTTGAGGTCTCTGTTGTATAAACTAAGAATAATACCTGGCTACTTTTTCGAAGTATACATGACTCGTTTTTTTTTTCTAACTTTGTGTTACCGAGAATGATTATATTCACAATTTTTTTCGGAAATGGTAAATTTGTGAAATTTTATTACCCTGGTCACAAAATAAGTTGGAGGAAAATATTAACAGCCATTTTCATAACAATTATAGGTATACATGCAGAAATAAGAAATTACAGTTGTTGCCAGAAACGAACAAAAATGGTTGTTACATGTGAATTAATTTTAACAAGCTGCCTTGGAGTTTAAGCAAATGTTTTTGATCTTGCAGTCATTCTTAGCTATATGTTCAGTTCAATTCAGTAATTTATGTACTTTTAAAGACAAATTGTGATTGGATTATATTGTTAATATTACAGCAGCAGTTATTATATAATGGTCTTTTGGATTATTGTACTTTGTAACGGGGACAGTTTCCACACGCTTACCTAGCTTTTAGCCATTTCTTAATTATTCTCTAAGTTATCCCTTTAGCACCCATGTTTTTGGACTGTATTTTAGTTTTAATGAATTAAATCGCTAGATTAGTTCTTTATTTATTTTGCATTAGTTACTATTGAAGTATTCTTTAGTTTAAAAATGTTATTCTTTATTTAATTACAGAGGGTGTTCGGCGATTACATAGAGAAGTCGTCTTACTAACAGAAGACAGGAACTTAAGAGTAAAAGCTTACGCCAGAGATGTTCCTGTAAGAGAGTTAACAGATTTTGCCCATTGGGCGGGCATAAAGTGAATTTAATTTATGAGACCGTGGATGATTTCTCTCTTAATCTTTCTTTTAACATGAGGGTAATGAAGGAAGGAGTTTAATTTTTTTTCATCTTTTTTCTTTTTTAAAAAGAAATAAAGGTTATATTTTTAACAATGCAGAAAATGCTTTCATATTTTTCTACTTCAGGTAAGTGTCCATTTGTTTTAGGTAATTATTACTCATTATTATTATTATTATTATTATTATTATTATTATTATTATTATTATTATTATTATTATTATTATTATTATTATTTTTTTTTAAATAAACAAATGTTCTTAAGCTAAAAAGTAGAAGCTGAATTCGATTTGTTTTTATTGAAAAGTTGTTTAAGAGTTAGTTTAACTATCGATTCGATTACTTCTTTGTTGATTATTTATTGTTAATAATATAACAGCAGTTATTAAAAATATTTGCTGCTTTTCTTATAACCTATATAAATTATTTGATGAAGATTAGTGAAAAGATTTTCGTGTTTATTGACTTCGAAACGACGTTGTTTTTAGAATAAGAAATGAAAGATTTTTTAAATTAGTTCCTTTTAACTTTTTTTTCTTAAATAAGTTTCGTTTACTCTATATTAACCAAAAAGTAATTTTTGCTAATTTTCATGATTCAATGAATTTATTTAATCTGTTAATATTTCTGGTCAAAAAATATATTTAATTCTTCTTCTTCTTCTTCTTCTTCTTCTTCTTCTTCTTCTTCTTCTTCTTCTTCTTCTTCTTCTTCTTCTTCTTCTTCTTCTTCTTCTTCTTCTTCTTCTTCTTCTTCTTCTTCTTCTTCTTCTTCTTCTTCTTCTTCTTCTCATCTTCACTTTTTCTTCTTCCTTACTTGTCTTCTTAAACTTCCCATCTCCTTCTCTTCTTTACTCTCTTACTTCTTTTTACACTCTGCTCTACTTTTTCTTTCCTATCTTACCTTATCTTCTTCTTCTTTTACTCTTATCTTCCTCTCTCATCCTCTCTTTCCAACTCTTCCCCTTCATTCTTCTTACTTTGTCTTCCTTCCTTCATTCTATTCTTCTTCTTACCTTTCTTCAATTTTCTTCTCTATTCTCTTCTTCTTTATTCTCTTTCTTTCTTTCCATTCTTCACTTCATATCCTTATACTCTTCTTCATCCTACATTCTATCTTCTTCTAATTATATACTTTCTTTTTTTTCACTTTTTCCTACATTCTATACTTTATCTTTTACTTAACTTTAACTTTATCTCTATCTTTAACTTTAACTAACTACTTTCTTATTTAAAAATCCATTCTACTAATAAAACTAAAACTACTATAAAACAACTATATTAATAACATTTTCTCATATAACTTTACTAATAACAAATAATATTAAAAATATAATAAACATCTTTAAATAATAATACTAAAAAACAATAATAAAAATCACTTTTTTAAAAATATAACTATTAAAAAAATTTTCTACTTAACTCTCTCTTTCTTCTTCTTACTTTTTAAACTTACTTATTCTCTTATATAAAACTTCATAATCCACTATAAAACTACAAATAAACTTTACTATTAAAAAAACATTTCTTAAACTTCTAAAACTATAAAACAAAACAATAATATCTTAATCTCTTAACTTACACACTAAAACATTAACATATTACTTATTAACATTTAAATTTATACTACAACTTACTTATCTTTACTATAATACTTTAAAACAAACTTTCTTACTTGACATACTAATCATACTAAAAAAAATTCTATTACATTTACATAACTTTAAAAAACTATCTTCTTCCTCTTTTATACCATTTATTCTTCTTCGTTATGAGTGCTTTTTCTTTTTCCGCCTGTCTTCTTTCGCCTTTCTTCTTCTTCTTCTTCTTCTTCTTCTTCTTCTTCTTCTTCTTCTTCTTCTTCTTCTTCTTCTTCTTCTTCTTCTTCTTCTTCTTCTTCTTCTTCTTTAATATTGTTTTCCATTATGATTTAAAAGTTAAACTTACTTCCTGAACATGCAACAACACTGCTAAAGAAAATAAATCATTATTTTTAGGGAACAATCTCAGTTCAGGAATATTTAAATGATAGAATAGGGTTTATTCATTACAGGCCTTATTAATTAGGTTGAATGTGTGTATCAGTCAGGTCCAAGAAGTTCAGTCATTACAATAGGACCCTAGCTTTTAACAGAGACAATCTATGTAATATCTTTTTATCAATATTTTTTTTCATTAACCTATTTTTACTCATTGGAGTAATAAGAAGGTTCAACGATTATCATGAGAGCTCTATCAATTATCACAAACCTTCCCTAGTGTATAAAAGCTTGAACAAGATACTTGTAGCTTTAGTATTTTATAAAGTTTTTTTCTGTGGACGATATTATTTGAAAACATAAATGACGATGGAATTTTGTTGCTTACAACCCTCAAATTCCCATATGTCTTGTTTATTTCATTACGTCCCGTCATCTGCATTTACACTTCTTGTTTTCCAGGGGCTTTGCAATGTCAGGTTTTGTTTAGAAATTCAGTAATTTTTTAGAATAAATATTTATTTTTCTTTGTTTTTATGATCCATATTTTGGACATCTTTTCAGATCTTAAATAATTCCTGATCAGCTTTCCTAATTCACGTTCATATTTTTATATATAAATTTCCACATAACTTGCAGTTATTTTCATATCACTCGACTGAACTATTAACATTTCAAGCATATATACTTTTAAATTATTATTATTATTATTATTATTATTATTATTATTATAATTATATACCGTTATATATATATATATTATTTATATTATAAATATATATATATATATATATATATATATTATATATATATATATATATATATATATATATATATATATATATATATATATATATATAATTTCTATATCTTTCTTTCTTTCTTTCTTTCTTTCTTTCTTTCTTTCTTTCTTTCTTTCTTTCTTTCTTTCTTTCTTTCTTTCTTTCTTTCTTTCTTTCTTTTTTTCTTTCTTTTCTTTCTTTCTTCTCTTTCTTTCTTTCTACTTTCTTTCTTTCTTTATCCTCCTTTTGTTTCCTCTAGATATGAAGTAGGGTGAATAACATGCACGGAAATAGGATAGTTAAGTAGAAGAACGTGACATAAATCGCAATAAAAAAAATCCACACAAGGATTTCACAAGGGAATAGAAACATAAAATGCATTGCTTAAACTTATTATTATTATTATATTATTTTATTATATTATTATTAATTATTATTATTATTAAAATTTATTTATATTATTATTAATTAAAACCATTAATTATTATTATATTATTATTTTGCCATCCTTGGCTCCACATAGACTGGGGTGAGTACATTCTTAGAGCATTAATATGTGAAAGCTGGTCCCCAACCCCCCACCTACCTCGACCCTTTTAGTCGCCTGCTACGACACGCAGGACACACAGTGAGGGAATTCTTTTCCTCCATTATATATTTAATAATATATATAATTATATATATATATTATATATATATATATATATATAATTTTATTATCTATATATATTATATATAAATTATACATAGATATTTTATATATACGGTGAAGTATTATATAATAATAATAATAATAATTCCTAATTAATTGAATAATTAATTAATTAATAAATAATTAATACTAATAAATAATAATAATAATAATAAAATAAATAATAATAATAAAATCGATATTTGCTACCAATCTCAGTCATAATATTTAATAATAAGGCAATCATATACTTATATGGTTGTATTTCAAATCTTTAACAACCAATCACTACATTACTTAAATATTTTATGTGCTCATGACGTATACCTTCGTTCTTCTCATCTCATATGTGTCTGGAATTGTCTGTGGGTCCTCTTAACATTGTTGTTATCATTTCATCTTTATTATATCCTTTTCATTTTTTTGTTCAAGTTTTTTTTCTTTCTTGTTGTATTATTCTTTTTGCGTATATTCAATATCTGATTATTATGTTTGTAACTCATTCCCTCCTTGCGTGTTACTGGTCAATTAGCAATTTTCCGTTAACTTATCCCCTCTTCACGTCCCCTCTTCACGTTCGACGCATCATTTACTATAGTTTGTATATAGTTTACATTTTTGTTACAATTTGGGTGTATATAGTTCCTATTTCTCGTATTGCGTATTTTATTTATTTTTTCCTTTATTTTTTGTTTTTGTTTTTTACATTTTTTATTATTTTTTTATTTTTATCATTTATTTTTATTTTTTATTTATTTTTTTTTTCATTTATTATATGTTTCATTATATTTTCTTTATTTTTTATTATTCCTTATTTGTTATTTTTTTCTTTAATGTTCATTTTTTATTTCTCATTTTTGTATATTATGCATAATCACTTATTGTTTAACTTTGCACTCATTAGTTTTCGATTTTTATTTCCCTTAAGATTGATTAATGCAATCCGAAATGTCTGAAATAAAAATGAGGATGTGATTGTCTTATCATTAAATACTTATGACTGGGGTTTTGGTAGCAGTATCCGCTTTTATTATCCTAATTCGATTTCCAAGAAATCAAACCATTTCTCATATATATATATATATATTATATATATATATATATATATTATATATATATATATATATATATAACATATATATATATATATATATATATATATATATATATATATATATATATATATATATATATATATATATATATATATATATAATAACCTTATATATATATCAACCTTTGCCCCACATAACTCTTATATGCTAAAAATATATATATATATATATATATATATATATATATATATATATATATATATATATAAAAATTTCACAAGTTGTACACTTTTCCTTGTGTGGCTCTCTCTGTATATGCACGAGAGAGAAAGGGAGAGAGACCCTCTTAATGTAATAATTAAAGAGGAGGTTGTTGCAGTCGCCTCTTTCTATTTTTCTTTATCCTTTTACAAACTTGAAAAATAATTGCGATCAGCGAACGTCTTTCGGCGAAAAGGTCGTGACTGCCAATTAAGGGAATAGAATCACAAAAAGCAGTGCTTAAATTATTATTATTATTATTATTATTATTATTATTATTATTATTATTATTATTATTATTATTATTATTATTATTATTATTATTATTATTATTATTATTTGGTTTGTCATTACTACCGCGACTTTAGCAAGCAAATATATTTGGTTACTTGAATGATGTTTTCTGACGTGAAAAAAAAAATAAAGGAATGTGGGTTTGTTATTGGTGGATAATTTTTATTTTAAATGAAAATTTGTTTAATGTTTAAAAGTAAGTCAAATGACATTGAGAGGATGAAAGAAGAACAGTAATATTTTTATAATAATAATAATAGTTATAATAATTTTTTTTTTAAGTTCTCTTTTATTTCTTCGTTTCTTTCTCTATCTTCTCTCTGTTATCTTTCTTTTTTTCTTTATTTTTCTTAACACTCCTCTCTGTCTCTTTCTCTCTCCCTTCACCCCCTCCTTGAATAGGGCTCTGCCCGTGAGTGGTGGTGACAACTGTTAAAAAAAATAATAGGACTTCCCCTGTTGTAAGTTTACTGACACAGAATAGCCACATTCCTCTGTTCTGTGAAGGTCTCTAAACACCCACCCAGAAAAAAAATTATTATAATTATTATTTTATTATTATTATTATTATTATTATTATTATTATTATTATTATAATTTATTAAAAATTATTTGTTTAATATTTTAAAACTTACTTTTTAATGATAAGTGTTTGGTGTGATTTTTACACTTATTCATTTCGTATAATATTATGAACATAGCGCATAACACTGACGTGTAACTTCCTCTTAACTGCATTTTTGTAATTCGGCTGCCCTATATATATATATATATATATATATAAATATATAATATACTTTATATGTATATGACTTTATAACATACATAGCAATATATATATATATATATATATATATATATAATAATATATATAATATATATCTATATCTTTCTTCTTCTATATATATATATATGTATATATATATGCATAATAATATATGTAATAATAATAATAATATGTATAATAATAATATATGTATAATATAATAATATAATATATAATATAACAATATATTAATATATATATATAATGTAATAATAATAATAATGTAATAATATAATAAATAATAATAATAATAATAATAATAATATGTATTAATAATAATAATATATATTAATATATGTAATAATATATAATAATATGTAATAATAATATAATAATACATATATATACATAATATATATAATATAATAATATAATATGTATAATAATAATATAACAATAATAATAATATGTAATAATAACAATAATAATATCATGTAATATAATAATAATATCAATATCTATATATATATAAATATCAATATCGCCGCCATCTAACCAACAGAGCCTCTCTCTCTCTCTCTCTCTCTCTCTCTCTCTCTCTCTCTCTCTCTCTCTCTCTCTCTCTCTCTCTCTCTCTCTCTCTCTCTCTCTCTCTCTCTCTCTCTCTCTCTCTCTCTCTCTCTCTCTCTCTCTCTCTCTCTCTCTCTCTCTCTCTCTCTCTCTCTCTCTCTCTCTCTCTCTCTCTCTCTCTCTCTCTCTCTCTCTCTCTCTCTCTCTCTCTCTCTCTCTCTCTCTCTCTCTCTCTCTCTCTCTCTCTCTCTCTCTCTCTCTCTC
Organism: Trachelipus rathkii; assembly: GCA_015478945.1. Lineage (NCBI taxonomy): Eukaryota > Metazoa > Arthropoda > Malacostraca > Isopoda > Trachelipodidae > Trachelipus > Trachelipus rathkii. The sequence continues at coordinate 15,300 of JABUQX010077774.1, forward strand.
TCTCTCTCTCTCTCTCTCT
>JABUQX010077775.1:0-15000 GCA_015478945.1 Trachelipus rathkii
CTGTAATTTTTATTAGCATTACTCATAATAATTTCTATATTACCATAATTACTATCAGCGATTATAAGCAAAAAACTATTTAACTAATATATATATATTTCTAATATGTACGCGTAAAATATATATATAACAATTATATATATATATATATATTCTTTATATATATATATATATATATATATATATATATATATATATATATATATATATATATATATAGCACTTAACATATATATATATATATATATACGGTATATATATATATTTATATATATAAAATCTGTTTTGAATAAAATTATGTTATATATGTTCAGGCTCATAGTTCAACGAGGAATTATTTTAAACTTTAGGATGAATCTAAAATATGATTTTTATTCTTTTTAGGAAAAAAAATAATAAAATTATATTACGTAACTGTACGTTCAAAGAGGAATTATATTAAAATTTAGGAAGAAAGTGAATGATTCCTTTTCTGTATTTCTTAAAATTCTTATTTTCTATAAAATATTTTCTAAGTTTTAAATTCTAAGTTAATAAAGATGTCCTTAACAAACATTTAATTTCATCATACCCTCAAAATTTTGTATCAGAATTAATGATTTCATGACTGTAAATGGAGAAGGAATTAGACTAGGGTCAGAGCCGGAGCCGGAGCCGGGCCGGACCGAACAATTTTAAATGCCGGACTGGAGCCGGTAATTTAAAATGCTGGAGCCAGACCGGAGTCGAACCCCAGGTAATTTAAAATACTTGAGCCGGAGCCGGAGTCGGAGCCGGGTAATTTTAAAATGCTGGAGCCGGAGCCGGAGCCGGAGCCGGAGCCGGAGTCGGAGCCGGAAAAAATTTGCCGGCTCCGCAGCCCTGGTCTAAGAGACCATTTTATTGTGGTGAAAATTTATTAAGAACTTTGATATATTTGCAGTTTATTATTAATAATTCAGGCCTCATTACCTTATATATATATATATATATATATATATATATATATATATATATATATATATATATATATACTGCTGTTATAGAAATGGGTTATTTTTATTTATTTATTTTTTACTATATCTATATATATGTGTAAATCTTTCTTATATATATATATAGCATTATTATATATATAATATATATATATATATATATATATATATATATATATATATATATATATATATATATATATATATATATATATATATATAATATATATATATATATAGAGACATACATACATATATATATATATATATATATACTATATATATTAGACCGGTCCAAGCTTATATAGTAAAAAAAAATTTGGAACCCTATCCGGGCCATTGATGGGCACATTAGTAAAAAAAGGATCCCCTAAAAGTTTCAGCTCGATCGAAGGTGGTTAACCCGTCCCGCATTTGGCCTAAAGTTTGGGAAAATTGCATTTTTTTACCAAAATTTGCACATTTTTAGCGTTTGCTGGACAACCGTAATAGGGAGGAAGGAAAATAAGGGCTCATTTTAAAGCTGATAATATTAGCTTTAAAGTGAGCACCTACTTTTTGCTCTAGGTATTATAGTTCAGCAGATATACCTGAAATGTCAGGTCTATTTCAGGTCATGTAGGCTAAATAAGGCATCTGTTTTTTGTTGTTTTTCTTTTTTATTATTACCAAGATTTCAATCCGAAAGTGTATGAAAATAATTTGCATTGTATTTTCAGATTGTTACCCAGTTTATTAATTTCCAACAGATTTTTAATTTGTATTATTATGAATATTTATTATTTTTTTATAGGTATGGCGTCCCCGTCCACTTCAACCGGTGTTCGTGTTCGTGACCAAACCAAAATTTATTTAGTTGGATATCCTTCTCATCAAATAACAGGAAGTAAACTTCCATCAAATGGCCAAGTTTTGAAGTTAATATTTTACAATATGCGTCAAGTTGGTTTGAACTTCAGAGAAGCTGCGAACCTAACCTTAAGAGAGGTCACATTATTCTGGGCGAAAGCTAAAATACCAACTCAAATGGCTAAACATGCCATCAATAAAGTGGAAAAATTGTATAAAGAATGGTCAAATATACAAAAGAGCTCTTCACGGAAATCCAAAATTCAAGAAGAACGTGAACTTGCATTTAAATCTAAGCTAGAAGATCTATTTTACATTGCTGCTGCAGATGCTACAACGAAGTACAACGACAGAAAGGGAGTCCAATATATATATATATATATATATATATATATATATATATATATATATATATATATATATATATATATATATATATATATATATATATATATATACTACTCTTCTGATATATATAAATATATATAATAACATATATATATAATAATATATATATATATATATATATATATATATATATATATATTATATATGTATATATATATATATATATATATATATATATATATATATATATATATATTTTTATATATACATATATATATATATATATATATATATATATATATATATATATATATATATATATATATATATATATATATATATATATATATATATATATATATATATATATATAATGGAAGGTTTCGATTTTGACTATGGTTTTTCCGGGCTAAGCCTCAAATTGTAAATGGGAGTAATTTTCTTAATTTTTGGCCAATTTGCACCAAATAAAAGTAAAATGACGCTTACTCTGACCTCTGAAACCTCGATATCGGTGTTTTTATTATCTCTATTTATTCGTTTTTCATTTTGATTTAAAGAAAAACCATGTTTTTCACATTTCGAATCAACTCTTACAATTATTGTCGAAATGACTTGAAATTTGAATTATACTTACATGAATATTTATCTAAAACTTTTGAACACAAATTTTAGAAATCTGCCACAAACCAAATCCCAGCAATGCTCAATTTCTAAATCAAGCTGAAAATGGTTTATATAAATGAAAAATTGCGATAATTATTTTCATTTCCACTCGATCAACACAAAAATTTTAAAAATATAATTGGAGAAATTATACAATTTATATATAGATATTTTTTGGGCATATGGAACAGTTTTGCTCTGGGCACGGGAAAAATTTTCAGAATTTATTTTAGAAAGAAAGATTTTTATGGAATATACTATAAATGATCTAAATAAAAATATTTGTTTCTCCCCCAAATATTTATGCCCTGAAAATTTCATGTTGACTGGGTGAGCAGAAAAATAGTTATCGCAAATTTAAGCTTTGCAAAAATATCTTTTTTGTTAAAATTAAATGTGTGGGGTGGGATTGATCCCTAAATACAATTAAACAGTCATCCAAATACCTACGGTTGGTAAGGAACTAAAGCCATATATATTCTTGATGTATAAGGAAAGCGTTTGAAAACAATGGCCCCTAACGGTGATCCCATCGCCATGCCGTCGGTTTTTTGGCAGAGTTTATTATTAAAGAAGAAGAAAGTATCTTCAGTGTTCAATTGTAGAAGTTTTTTGAACTGAGTAGATATATATAATTGGGAGGTCAATATTTGATGAATTTCATTATTGCTGAATAATGATTGTGGTCATAATCAAAGTTTATATTCTGCTCATACAATCAATATGAAAATTTCTGGGTATATATATATAGTGGAGGGAGATACACCTTTTTTATTTAGAATCATTTTTGGTATATAAAAATGTTATATATATATATATATATATATATATATATATATACTTATCTATATATATATATATATATATATATATATATATATATATATATATATACCCTCCTAACCACTCATATATATTTTTACTAGGTCCTGCTGCTATATATATATATATATATATATTTATTTATATATATATATATATACTATATATATATGCTCTATAATATATAACATATAACATATATATAATATATATTATCTAATAACTAGCCTTATATATATATATATGTATATATATATATATATAAATAATAATATATATATATATATATAATATATATATATAATAATATATATATAATATATATATATATATATATATATAATAACAACCTAATATAAATAATAATAAATAATAGTAATATAGAAGTATATAATATATTATATATATATATATAATATATATAATATATATATGTAATATAATAATAGCATATATAAAATAACCAATAACAACTCTTCCAATAATATAAAAAATATACATGTGTATGAAGTATCATATAATAATATAAAATATATCTATAATAATATATATATATATATATATATATATATATATATAACAACCAATATATGTATACTATATGCTTTAGCTAACTATATTTATAACAACAACATATATGTATAATAATAACATATATATATATATATATTTATATATATATATTTATATATTTATATTTATATATATATATTTATATATATATATTTTTATGTATATATAATGTATAACCAATATATATATATATATATATATATATAACAATATATATATATGCTATTAACTAATAACCACTACATATAACAATAACATATATATATATATATATATATATATTTATCTATATATATTTCTATATATGTTTCTACCTTCTATATATATACCCTTGTATCTGTATATATTTCATATATATATATATATATATATATATATATATATATATATATATATATATATATATATAAAAATAAATGTGTGGGGAGTCACTGTATATATGATCTAATTGTAATCGGGAATTGTAATCTAAGGATGAATAGAGGAAAAGCAGCACCAAGGCTCTAGATAACATTGGAAAATCTTTATTGAAATAGGTTACAACGTTTCGGAAAGCTTGTCAGTTTCCATCATCAGGCTGGGAATATCAAGAAAAAATATATATATTTATGAACTAGTGGACAACAATATGAAAAGTTATACATAAATTAAATGTTTTTCAAACAAAATTTCTTTTCAGTAAAATAACATAGAATGTCACAGTGTATTTATCCTATTTTAACAATCATTGATTTCTTTATTAACAAGCGGAGCCGGAAACTCAAATCTTCAGAATAAGCTTAGGAACAAAAATTCGATAACAATAATAAATAGATAATTAAAATAATAAATGAAATTTCCACTAAATGGGTAACTCAAAAAAAAAAACAAAATAACAAAATCATTTATTATGTTCATGAGTATATATATATATATATATATATATATATATATATATATATATATATATATATATATATATATATATATATATATATATATATATATATATATACTTAAAATTTTTTTTCTGTGTTATTCATATTCACTCGCACGTCTCACTTTATTTGTTGCATCTATCTCTCTCTCTATCTATCTATCTCTCTCTATCTATCTATCTATCTCAACAACTTAACAGGTCCGCCATCACAGTTTAAAGAGGGTTTAATTTCTGCGATGTGGAGAGATTCTAGAATGTGTAAGTTGGTTATTGAAGTCGTCGTTTGAGACAATATAGAAAAATTAGTGAAATTAAAAGGATGATCGAGTGTGTGTGCATGATCACGTATGGATGAATGAGAAGGGCTATTGAGTAATAAATTTGTACGTGTGGAAATACCTCTATGCTCATCCACTCTGACAGCGAGTTGGCGCTGAGTGCTACCAACATAGGAGGCATCGCAGCCACCACAGCTAAATTTATAAATGACAGAGGCTTGGAGAGCAGCAGGGGTCTTTTCCTTGTGGTTACAGAAAGATGCTATTTTATGTGAAGAATTGAAAATTAATTTGGTATCAAGTTGAGGGAAAGTATTAAAAAGAAAATGAGAAAGGTCTTTAGAAAGTTTAATGTGAATGTGTTCATAGAAAGGCAAAGAAAGATATAGTTTTAATTTAGGAACTGAAGCTGTAAGAGAGGGAGGGTTAAACCTAGAATCCAGAAACTTATTAATGTATTTATAAACTAGAGAATGGGGAAAAAAATTAGATCCAAAAAAGTTCAATAAAAAACGAAATTCATTGTGCATAAGTGTGTAAGTGGATGTTAAATGAAAAGCTCTGAACAGTAAAGTTTTAATACTATTGCATTTGTACGATAGGGGAATGTGGCTAAAAAAGTTTAGACCTAAGCCAGTGAAAGTTTTCTTTCTAAATATGGACGTGGTAAAATCTGTGGTTGTTTTCTTAATAAGCAAGTCCAAAAAAGGAAGTGTGCTGTCAACTTCATCTTCACTGGTAAAAATGATGTTTGGAAATTGGGAATTTATATAGGTAAAAAAGTTGTGAATCTTATTTTTATCCGTAAAAAGCAAGAATGTGTCATCCATAAATCGTTTGTAAAAAGATGGTTTAAAGGAGTAGGGACAATTGTTTAACCAAAGTTGTTCATAGTGCATGATAAGCATTAGCTAAGATGGCACTCAAAGGAGAGCCCATCGCCAAAGAATTAGTTTGTTCATACAAGGAGTGATCAAAGAAAAAATAGGTATCTTGAGTGGCTAGTCTTAAAAGGGTTCCAAACTCTTTTTTGTCAAAACCGTGAAAATGGGTAACAGAATCAAAAATATTGTTTAGCAAAATATTCACGGCATCAGGAATGTTGGTGTAAAGAGATTCTACATCAAAGCTAGTCATAAAGAATGAGTGTAAGTTTAAATTGGAGAGCCAGTCTTTGAATAAGTACGAATTTTTTATTGTACAGTATATTCTTTGATTGTGAACGGTGATTGAAACAGGACCAAAAATTTAGCTAAATTATAGTTGTGTGTGTTGTAGGCTGTCAGGATTGGTCTAATTGGGACGTTATCTTTGTGAACTTTAGGTAGACTATATAAAACCCCAGGGGAAGAGCCGTGCGCATAGATGTCATTAAATGTGGTTTTACTTATCTTTTCACTTTTTAGTAGCTTTCTTAAAATCGATTAATTTTATCTTCTAAATTGAGTGATAAATTTATAGGAGATTTATTTGTAACCTTATGAAACTTGGTAGTATCGGAAAGAATGATATTCATTTTATCAAAGTAATCTGTTTTATTCTGTAGAAGAGCGCCTCTACCCTTATCAGGCTTACATATAATAATGGAATCGTCCTGTCTAATTGCTTTTAGAGTAGTAAAATCGGACTTTGTAATCAAAAAAGAAAAAACTTTTGCAAGGTTAAATCTGTAAAAATGTTTATGGGCAATCTGTTTTATTTTAAGCGTAACTGTTTTAAAATCTGATTTACGAGGTTCAAACTTCTTCAGTGAAAGTAACAAATTTTCAAAAGCCCCAAAATATTTTACGAAACTTATATTATAACAAGGTAAACTAAAATTTAAACCTAGACCCAACAATCTTTTCTCATTAATTGATAAAATCTTTGATGAAAAATTAAAAATAAATCTATCTGAATTTAGCAAAGAATCATCATAATGTAAATCCAATGCATTTAGCTTTGCTGTATGATTTTGTTTACAAAGTTTCACTCGTCGTGCTACGGTACTGACAATTTATTGGAAGCAAAAATAAGTCAATAGTGATAACTTATTGCGCAAATATCATAACAGGTTTAATATTATTGAAATATGATATGAAACTTTCTATCAGGAACTTTATAATAGCAATATATATAGAGGTTCCATTAAATTATTGAACGAAGAGGTAACCACCATAAATTTAAGGAACACAGCAATAATAATAATAATAGGGCTACTAATCTGCAATATGTACTGTGTGTAATAATAATAATAATAATAATAATAATAATAATAATAATAATAATAATAATAATAATAATAATTATTATTAATGGTAATGACTACCAATAATAATTATTATTTGTAGGATTATTATTATTATTATTATTATTATTATTATTATTATTATTATTATTATTATTATTATTATTATTATTATTATTATTATTATTATTATTATTATTATTATTATTATTATTATTATTATTATTATTTAATTAATTTATTTCTTTTATTTTTTCATTTATACACGTATTATTATATTTTTGCTAGTTTATTTATTTATTTGCTTCATGTCAACATGTTTCAGTTTATTGAAAAAAACAACATTCCCATTTTCAAATTATGTTGAAATGTTGTTGGTCAAAGTTCACTTAGGAAGAATCTTCTACAAGTGTTTGACTTAGAGATTAAAATGGGTCTACGAAAACGACATTCTTTATTTTCATCATGAAGTAAGCAATCACTATAAAAAATCATTTCAGCCATGGCTGATGCTGCAATGCATTTATCCATCAAGAGAACTCTGGCCGTCAAATTTGGAAAAGGAAAAGTCCAAAGGGAACATCTGAACCTTTACAACGATAAAAGAATGAGAATTCAATATACACAGAAATAAAACATAGCCGTATTTAATGTATTTAATTATGGCATATATCAGTATTTTTTTATTTTTTATAATTATTAATGTTTTCCAGAGCAAATTTATAAGTTTAGAAAATTAGATTAAACTGCTTGAAATATAAGTATAAGAAAAAATTAAATTTTAAATTTAAAAAAAAAAAAAAAAAAAGGCCAAAACCGGTTTAGTTCTTAACTGATGAAATAATTTGAATTAGCTACAGTTAAGAAGGTTGTATAGTCTTTGAAGCTTTCACCCTGAAGTAACACTTTGCTCCCTTTTGTACAAATCGCAGCATAGCAGTATTTAAAAACATTCTCTTTTAAGAAGATGTAACGCTCCTAAACTCTTTACCAGGACAGAAGATTCCTCCTTTTCCCTCACACTGCTCTCTAGCTTTAAAAATAAAGATAAAATTAACAAACATTTCATTTCATTTAATTTAATTTAATTATTGAATTGCATATCTAATTTATATTTAATAAAACTTTTAAATTTTCTTTAAGTAGAGATTATACTTACAAAAATTGTGACTGCTTATCCCATTATTCGATGAAACTCCGGCAAGAATGACACCTGTTATTATAATCCCTGTCAACATCTGAAAAAATTATATAAACATAAAACAAATTTATGATCTACAAGAGATTGAAATTTTTAATGGAATATGTTGTAGTAGTTTAACTGTAGCTAGTAATGTAGATTATCTAATATAAATTAATGGCTAACAGGCTGATTTCGTTAACCTTTATATTTAATGTATCGACTTTGTGAAATAATCTTACTAATAGTCCTGTTAAAAGACGTCATTTTGCATACATATTTGTTAAAATATATATTTTGTTCAATGATGATTCTCAGTCACGAAACCACCGAAAAACTACAAAATTTATTGTACTAACTTTTTTATATGTTTTACTCCTTCGAAAGAAATTAATTTAATTTTATTCCTTTTACTCTCGCGTATCCCTTACTCATTCAAATCACTTGAAACTTATTATATACATTCTTAGGTGTGTATTCTCTAATTTCCCATATATATATATATATATATATATATATATATATATATATATATATATATATATATATATATATATATATTATATATATATATATATATATATATATATATATATATATATATACTATATATATATATATATATAATGAGTACTTACAAGCGTAAATGGAATTTATTCAGAATACATATCATAGAGGAAAATGATAATATATATGTATATATATATGTATAATAATATATATATATATATATAATATATATATATATATATATATATATATATATATATATATATATATATATATATATATATAATAACTCTACATATATACTATATATGATGACGGGTTAAAAATCCCAAAAGTACTTGCAAATTGCTTTATAATTTCAAGGACAAAGTTTTGAAGTACAAATTACACTGGTTTATTTACAAGTACAAGTACTTGTGCCCAAACCTGATATATAACAATAATAATATGTATATAATATATATACCTTATATATATATATATATATATATATATATATATATATATATATATATATATATATATATATACCTCTATATCTTTCTCTCCAATGGATCTTCTGGTATATTATTGAATGTGTTTTATCCATATCGATTGCATGGATCCGAACACATTTCATAAAAGTCAAATAAAAACTTTATTTTAATAAAAGAGCTTCACACCTATAAAAATATTAAAAAAAACATATGTAATTTATTTTAAATCTATGTAACCTAACGCAACTTAACGGCCTAACTTTATTCTAACTTGAAACTTTATATATATATATATATATATATATATATATATATATATATATATATATATATATATATATATATATATATATATATATATATAGTGACGCGTATCCAGGGGGCCAGCGTGCCCCGAAATTTTCTAGACACCAAAAATTTTTAAGTATCATATCCGTTAATAATATAAGGTAGAGGTTAAATTAATTTTACATAATTCGTCATATTAGAACAAATGTAATGAGTCCTTTGGGGAAGTTTTTGCAAGGAGAAAGAGAAAACGTCTTAATTTTATATATATATATATATGTAATAATATATATATTATAACTATATATATATATATATATATATATATATATATATATATATATATATATATATATATATATATATATATATATATATATATATATATATCTTAGACAGGGAGTGTGTCTTGTTTATACCATAAGCATTGCACTGGTAGATAACATTGGTGTTTGTGTAAGTTATCGATCTATTGTTTAAAGTGCAGCAAATATCAAGTTGCTGAGTGAATAGTTATAGTTTTGTACTTTGTGTTTAACATTTTTTGTTCTTGTTGTTGTTTTACATTTGAATGACAGATAAATTTTGAGACATATAAATATATATTTGTTCTATATATAAATATATATATATATATATATATATATATATACTTATATATATATATGCTATATATATATATATGTAGCAGGTTTTTTCCACAAAAAAAAAGTAAGCACTATAGTAATAAAGATTCCTGTTATTCAAAGAGTGAGGTTTTCGGAGACTCGGAGGTAGTATCTTCTGGAGCTTCTGCTGGCTGCGATAGCAGCTGAAAATCTCAAGTAGACGGTGATGTTTTCTTCACAAGCGTCTATAAGTCAGGCGCAATCAAGGAATACAGAAAGGATTTTCATCTCAACGACACTTTGCTTATTTCCGAGGTATGATATTACAGCAATAGGAAAAAAATGGAAATATTAAATATCTCACCCAGGCAAATTCCGAAATATATGTTCCTGCTCAGGAAGAGCAAGGTCGAGGAGAAGAGATATTTTCAAGAAAGTGACTTGATGATATTAAGTGGTTAGCTTACTCTGATTAAAACGTTGGGTGTGGGTTTATTTGCTCAGAATTGTGTATTGTTTTTGGAAACAAAAAGAGAAGGTAAAGGAAAACACCAAGAATTGGGTGTTTTTGTCTCGAGACCGTATTCAAACTTAAAAAAAGCCATTGAATCTTTCAAAAAGCACGAGGCAACTAAATATCACAAAGAATCGGTAGAAAAGAGATTTGCTGTAGAAAAGCAGGTTCAAGAAAAAATCAAGAGCATCGACAAACAGATGCGACAGTCAGAAGGAAAAGGGAGAGCCACGAGAACAGTTGAAAGCGGCTAATTTACATTTATTGAAACAATTCGATTCATGTTAACAACAAAATATATCTTTACATTGGACATCATGACTCAGGTCAAATCGAACTCCTCTTGGCCTGTGGGAAACGATGGCAATTTTCGGAGTCTTTTAAAATATCGTGCTAATGCTGGAGACCATGTTCTTTCAGAACATTTAAAAACTAGTGCTAGAAATGCCATGTATACCAGTTCCACAGTCCAAAATGCTCTAATTCAGTCATTTGCGCATCTCATTCAACGTAAAATTGTGCAAAATATAAATAAAAGTAAATTTTTTACTGTCTTAGCCGATGAGACGACCGATGTGTTCCAGAAGGAGCAATTTTCGTTGTGCGTGCGTTACGTTGATATTGAAAATCTTACCGTCAAATATTTTTTGTGTTTCGTCTCAGCAAATGATTTGACGGGAATAAGTCTTGCAAAATTAATTGAAGAAAAAGTAACTGAACTTGGTTTGGATATGAATAATCTAAGAGGACAGCAGCAATGAGTGGTGAGTTCAGGGGTGTTCAGAGAGTAATAAAGGAAAAATGTCACAAAGCTATTTATACTCACTGCTTTTTCCATTGATTTAATTTATGCCTCACAAACGCTTTTAAAGTTCAAAATATTCGAAATACAATTGGAATAATATCAGAATGTTGTACATTTTTTCCCGATAATAGCAGCTTTAAAACAAATAAAATGTGAAGTTGGAGATCAGTCAAAAAAAAGCTACCTTAATTCTAAACAATGTTTATAGTGCATCTTTTATGGTTTCCTTTTTTGTTTTAAACAGACTATTAAGTTTAACATACAATCTTTCAAAACGATTCCAGACACACGTTATTGATTTGGTGAGTGCATATAATGAAGTGAATCTAGTTAAAACTAAATTTGAAGCCATCACAGAAAATGCAACATTAGAATTTCAGCATATTTGAAGAATGTGTAAGCGCATCTGAATCAGAGCTGGGTATTGAAATTGCTGTACCAAGAATTAACAAATTCCAAAAATACAGACCCAACATTCCTACTTCTGACCCACAGACTTATTATCGCACATCCATTTTTATACCATTTTTGGATGATTTAATATCAGCATTAGGAGAGAGGTTTTTAAGTCAAAGAAATTATATCTTCCTTGTAATTTGTCATACCGAACAGGTGTAATGTGCCATATGAGAAGATAAAAGATGTAACATTTACAAGAAGATCTCGAAAGAAGCCCAATTGAGGACTTAGTAAAGGCAGAATGGGATTTATGGAAGTTGAAATGGCATCACAGCACAGATCATCCAAAAACAGCAATAGACGAACTAGTTTCTTGTTCGAAGTCACAATTTACAAATATTTGCATCTTGTTGCAAATACTGGCAATTTTACCAGTGTTTCAGAAGAAAGAAGGTTTTCAACATTATGATTTCTGAAAATACTTGAAAAATACTATTGGAGATGAAAGACTTACTTGACTTGCCCTCCTCTACATACATCGTGAAATATTGACATAAAAACCGAAGATGTTATCTCGGACTTTGTTCACTCTCTCATGCCTGGCGATTAAAGTTAACATCAAGTAAGATGATGAACCTTTTGACTGTTAATTTCCTGGGTTAATATCTTCTATTTATCCTTATTCTTCCGTTTAATTAGTCCTAGGTTCAGAGTTTACCATCCCAACTCAAGTTTATCCCGAACTAAGTGCGTTCCAAGGCTAGGTCTGTCATTTAAGCTCAAGCCTATCTCAAACTGGATCTGTCCCATGACTAGGTTTGTCCCAAGGCTGGGCCCCTATAAACAATAAGTTTAAGTTTATTAATAATTATTCCTACACAAAATTCATTAATACACTAGTAAACAATAATTTATAATTTTACTTTTCTTACCGTAATTCTACGGGCCTCTTTCTTCCTCTTTGTACCTGTTGTTACTCCTGTGTTCTTAAGGCGAGTCATTCCATCCTTTCTGAGATCGCATTGACGATCTGATTTTCGTGTCAATTCTAAAACTTTTAATACTTAGACCAACCATTTAGTTGGTCTTCCTTTTATAACAATATATATATATAGTTATTATTACAGTGAAGTATGCTATATATAAGTAAGTTGGTTAAGGCTGGTTATATATATATATATAAGTATATATATAAGGTTAGTTATGTTATATATATATATATATATATATACGGTACATAAGTATATATATATATATATATAGCATAGCAGCGGGTGGTGCTATTAAGCAGATATAGAAAGTATGTTATATAGCATATGTATATGGAGTATATATATAAGTTGAGTAGCATATATATACATATATATATATATATATAAGTATAAGAGTGTTATATATATATATTTGTATATATATATATATATATATATATATATATATATATATATATATATATATATATATATATATATATATATATATATATATATATATATATATATATATATATATATATAAGGAAATTTGAAAGCCAGATCTAATTTAGGGTACAGCATGCCCAGATACACGGAGTTTGAAATTGTTCAATTAAAAGAGGAGAAAAAAAGATTGGACTACATGCAAGATTGAGCATATCGGCTATTTCTGGGATTCGTGAGTTGGATAGTGAAGGAATGAGATTGTGTAGGGTTCAGAAGAACAAGGTCCCTTATGATTGCGATAGAATAAAGAACTCAACGGACAAAATGAGACTAGACAGAGTTAGTGAGATCATCAGAGTTGACAAGACGAAAGCTCATAGACTCCATCTTTATAGAGACCTGCTTTGAATGAATTCACCCCAGATATGTGAGTCATACTCTATATAGGTGCGAATGACACCCCGTTAAAGGTTAAGCAAATGGGATAACGTTAAGAAATTTTGAAGACGCCTCAGAACACTCAGGCTCTTAGAAGCTGGTTTAAATAGATAAATGTGATCCTTCCAATTAAACTCACCAGAAAAAGAAAAGCCAGGAATGTTAAAGACACTGACGAAGACTTAAGTTATGTATTTTCGAAGAAAATATTGTAGTTGTGTGGAATATTATGTTGAAAAAGATGTAGAAGCCGAATTTTTAAGGCAATGAAATCATCAATGTTCTCAATGCCCTAATTATATAAATATAGTATATATATATATATAGTAGCAGCAGCAGTAAGAGTTAAAGAAATATATTTGTGAGAGTAAGAGTAGTATATATATAGTATATATATATATACATATATATATTATTATATATATATATATATATATATATATGTATATATATATATATGTATTATTATATATATATATATATATATTTATATAAGTTATATATATATATATATATACATATATATATATATATATATATATAGTTGTTATTATTATTCTATCGATATTTACATACAAAATTATTTATATATGTATTAAATAAAATTACTCCGTTATATAAATATCATATTATTATATATATATATATATATATATATATATTGTATATATATATATATAGATAGATAGATAGATAGATAGATAG
>JABUQX010077775.1:20000-25000 GCA_015478945.1 Trachelipus rathkii
TATAATTTCCTCACTGCCTATCAACTACAACCTTCCTCCTGCTAGAAGAGTGCATTCATTCAGCATGTGCTGAAGAAGCGGGACTCCAATAACAATATAACTATCATCCTATCGCTTTAACCTCTGTTCTTCCTAAAGTTTTCGAATCTATTCTTAACAGGATGATTTATAAGCATAATAAATCTTCTATTCTTAACTTTGATTGCCAGTAAGGCTTCTGTAAATACCGTTCGACTGGTGATGTTCTTTCCTTTCTCTCCGATCCTTGGTCATCTGCTCTTCCGCATTTCGGTAAATCTTTGTCTGTGGAGCTAGACATATCGAAGTTTTTCGTTAAACTCTAGCATAAGCCTTTAATTTTTAAACTTCCCACTTTCTGTATTTATCCTTCCAGTCGTTCTATGGTAGCTATTTATTCTTTAAATCTATCCATTGTCTTCTTGTTTCTCAGAATTCTGTTCCATCACCAACTTTTTTTTTTCTATTTTATATCAATGTTTTATCTTTTATCTGTGTCTCCTCTCAACTCTTATGCTGATAACTCCACCTTTCATCATTACTTTCCTTCCAATTTGAAAGACGACTCATTAAACAGCAAATAAATGATGCTATTATAGGGTAGCCTTGAAGCAACATATCACTGATCTATAAATCTATGATCTATGATCTATTTTAATAAAGTTCACACCTCACGGGCATAGCCCTATTCTAGGAGGAAAACTTCCCTAGGTAATTTCTACCTAGGATCCGGAATAGGGATCGAACCTGGGCCCTTACCATGCGACTCTGTCACTCTACCGATTGAGCCACGGGAGCGGCAAATTGTGTTAAGAAAACATTGTTGTTTTTAATGCCTCAATAACTCTACTTCTTCATCTATCTACTTTGATAATCTTCCAACACAACTATAATATCTTCTTTGGAAACGCAATTCTAACCTTCTTCTGTTTTTAATATTCTTGATATTTTCTTTCTGATATTTCTTTGAAGGATAAAATTAAGTCTTTTCAACAAGTTTCTTCGAAATTGGGTGTTCCAAATTGTTTAAATCAAACAACCGTGATATATATATATATATATAGTTATATATATATATATATATATAATATATATATATATGTATATATATATATATATATATATATATATATATATATATATATATATATATATATATATATATTAGGGTGATGACAAAAAAAAATTGTATTACCCTGCAGTGGGATTCGATGAACATTTTGATATGAATTAAGAATACGCTGATCTTTTTTCTGAATTTTGAGAAAAGTTCCCCCAGGGTTGGACTTAAAAGTTTTAATTAAGAATGATATTTTTTATTTTTCCAAAACATGATGGATTTTATATTTCAAGATTGAAAAACAAAGTAGAAATATTAAAGAAAGACTTTATTTCCCTTTTAAAAGTTACAAATCGTGTAATACTATTTATTAAAGGGTAGATAATATTTAGAAATTGTTTTTTGAAACAAATTTTATATTAAGATATTTATATTTTAAATATTTCTTCCATCAGTTTTATTCCCCTTTCAGCAATAATATTTGTTCGCGGTATATCAGTAGTAGAATTTTCTTGCGACCGATGAGTGTTGTAGCATTTTCCGCAGTTCTGCACTTAGTTTCTTTAATATTTGAAAGAAGTTTGTTATATGTTTCATTCTTAAATTTTTGGTTAGAAAACCATACCTCCTACCAACCATAAGCTATGAAAGTAACTGTTTTTTCAAGTATTGATCTCCATTTTGGTAGCAGAAAATAAGCAATAAGGGAATAAATTGCTCTGGAATTCCATCGAGCATTATGAATAGATGGTAGAGATCGCCAAATTATTTTCGGTAATTTGTCATTTTCCTTATATTTTCGAAATGCACAGCATAAAATATAAAGGAACCTGAAATCATCCCTCCATCCAGAATTGTCCACTACAGGCATCTCTACCTCTGGAGCATACGATTCTTTTAAGACCTCATACCTTTCAGTTATTTCATCGATAAATTTATAATTCAAATTAGGACTTGTGGTATGCATATTAAGATAAAAGTCAAGAACATGTTTTAATAATCTGTCCAAAATGTGGTGTTGACAACCTATGTACTGAGGTACATTCAGACCCATGTGTAACATTTTCTGCTGTATCTTAACTACAACCCCATTAATATGACCAGAGTTTACAGCTGTAGTATCACAAATTATCATTTTAATGCTAGACCATGCAGCAAAGTCATCAAGAATACTAGCTATTCCTTTAAATATACTTTCGGCGGATCCACTTTCACATCTGACTACCCCTAATTTGATTTCTCTCATGGGACTTTGAAGACATACTACTTGTTCCTCCTCATTATTCTTTACTTTTCCTTGTTCTTCTGGCAGCATTTTACCATTAAAATGCAAACAATAAACGTTTTCTTCTCTAAGAATATTCATTATTTTCAATTTTTGCTCTTCAGCACATGTAATCATTCATTTGAATATGCCAGACTAGGACTGAATATAGTTTTGCGCATATAGCTTTCCAAGACTTTGACAAACTTCTTGAAACTGATAGTTCAGTAACTAATTTGGTGGGCATAGCTGTAGAAAATCTTTGATTTATTTTAGAGGAAGATTCTTAGATACTTTCATCAAATTTGGTATCAGAATTTGTGATGGAAGTGCTTGAATTATAGCCTATTAAATAAATCATAATGGATGGATGAATGAAAGTTTGGATGGATGAATTGATGAAATTGCAGCAGGTTTATGTGTTGCATAGCCTCTTTTTCCTTCTGATTTAATCTGTTTTTTATACAGCTTCTTGTCTCCTTCACATAACCATTTCCCTTCTGGCTTTGTAATGTAAAACACAGTATCTAAATTTTTTTTCAAATTCTTGTTTTGGATATCTTTGATTCATATTCTCCTATTAGTTTATTAATATGAACAATGACTACCTGCTCATTAAGTATGGGAAAACTCATCTTTTTCCACAGATTAACCAATATTTCAAGAATAATTTTAACTTTTCTTTTCCATTATCAAGTAGTGCATGTTAAAGCCCTAGAACATCTTTTTTTTTAAAAGGTAACCTATCGTAATCTTTGAAATTTTCTATTCTTGGTAAATTTCTTTTGTCTTCTTGCCGTACTTGATAATTTTTTTGTTAAAATTTTAGCATTCTTTTCGACTATATCGCTTGAGTTAAAATAGGCCATCAAGTGTATTAGACTAAACTACAAATACACTATTTATTATAGAAGTTAATCTGAAAAGGAAGATTAAAACATGAAAAACTTTAATTTATAAAAATTTAAATAAGAAAGAAAATTTAAATATTATGCATGTTTTAAGTTTATTCATTCATTTTATCTAATGTTAGATAGTAGCTTCTATAGCTATTATTGAATATACCACAATCATCACAGTGATAACATGTTCAAACTTTTTGTACATATTACATAACCAAATCTTCATCGTTCATAAAATACAATACATAAACAACTAAATTTTGGTATTCAAGCTACACAACGTAAGGCTCACATCCACCTCTCAAAAAGCAAGTTCAACACTAATTTTCAATTTCTGCACTCTGGTTCATCTTGACGATAGTATGTATGTCTTGACTCAAACACTGACATGAGTTTCACATTTCCTATTTCCTAGCATTCCAAGCGTAGAATCAGGTAAAGGGCAAAAGCTATAAAAAATCCAAATGATCTATCAGCTGCAAATAAATTTGTATACGTAGGAATGTGAAATGCATTAATATGAAATTTGCACTATTGAAGCAGAAAATTAATATTTTTATTTGGCAGCCTGGCAACTATTTTCATGCAAATTAAAATCGAGCTTTATATTATTGGTTTTTATATATATATATATATATATATATATATATATTATATATATAATATATATATATATTATATATATATATATATATATATATATATATATATATATGATATATATATATATATATATATATATATATATATATATATATATATATATCGAGTAAAAAAAGTCTAAAAAACTCAGACAAAGAAAAAAGGAAGATACCTTTGAAAAAGGGGAGGAGGGTCGTAAGGGGATCTGAGCTCCACAAAATTGGTCATTTAGATTTGCAGAAAAACGTTAAAGGAATCCTAAGTATTGTCCTCAAAGAATATGGAACGCTTTAAGAGCTTTCTCCATTCCTTGATATTAGCAATGGAAGAAAAGAGAAAAAGAGGAAAGGAGGGTCTCGTCACTCGTCAGCAATGCCTTTTATTTCGACTCCTCTCAAGAGGAAGAAACTTGAGGTTTTAATGTTATCAAAATTATGGTCAGGGCTATTACTTTTTTATTTTTATTTTTTTTTTATTTTATTTTTTTTTGTGAAATTTATTCAAAAAAAACTTAACAACTAAAGACTGAAAAAGATTCTTTTATTTTAAAATTATCAAATGGCCTAAGGGAGAAGTGGAAGTTCAAGGTAGAATAACCTTCAATATCTAGTATAATTATTATATAGTATATATATATATACTAAAATATATATATAATATATATATATATAATGATATATATATATATATATATATATATATATATATATATATATATCCTTCTGTGATAAAATGACAGAGGACTTAATAGTTTACACTAGGGGAAAAACAATTCATTAGGGAAATTAATAACCGACAAGGCCCAATACAAGGCGTTTGAAAGTGTTCAAGCCGAAGAATATGGGCAAATTAGAAGAAGAAAGATTGCTCCAGAATTAACCAGTGCAATGCATTCAAGAGTGAGTTAAATCAGGGGTCGGGGAGCTATATAAATAATGGATGAGACTATGTGTGAAGATAAATCGCGCAAGTTGTCTTCAAAGGAAAAGGTATCCGACAAGAAGAGTTGTATCTATCCGAATAGCAATAGTCTAAGGAGAGTGATGGGACAGTATGAAGGGCAGAAAAATATTGTAAAAAATTAGTGAGAGCTGGAAGGTTGATACACCGATAA
>JABUQX010077775.1:32500-35000 GCA_015478945.1 Trachelipus rathkii
TCTTTCGATGGCTAAACAACTCAACATATATAGCTTCATATATAACATATATATATATATATATATATATATATATATATATATATATATATATATATATATATAATAATATAATATATATATGCATATATATATATATATATATATATATATATATATATATATAATATATAAATTTAAATGCTCTTGAAATTATCAATTTTAAAGGCGAGGAGACGCCTCTTAAGCGGCAACTTTAAATTTGATTTCGATGAGCAGGTTCATTTCATCTTGGATCAATCTTTTTCTCCCAAAACATGGTTAGATGGAGCTTGTTCTCGCGCCATTCAGGAGAGGACATTGCCTATCGGGCATGGAAAATCTCTCGATCTCTCCTATCACTCTTATTAATTTTCATTTTGCTCAGAAATCTTTGTAGGGAAATTATTGATCAAGCTAAGCGTACTTTCCTAAAGAAAGTGCGTCAACTTGGTTCTCCTAATGATAAAAATTTCTAGCACCTAAATGACACATCTCTACCAAGGTAAAAGTCTACTTCATTTTGTCCAAACTCGCCAATGTTACTAACTCTCTCCAAATTAATTCGACAGCAAGAAGAATTACAATTTCATATACTGCCAATATTGACGACACAGGCATCCCTCTCCCTCCTTCTCCTCTGGGGTTTCACATGTCTTTACCTGTGATTACGCATGATCGTGTGCATGGGATCCTGAGATCTATAAACGTGAAGGTTAGTGGCCCGGATGGCATTCCTCCCGTGTTTTGAGGGAGTGTGAGCTGGAGCCTGTCCTCGTTCAACTCTGCTCTTTATGATTTAATACTAATCCTTTTCTCAGTGCTGGAAGCGCGCATATGTTCAACCGATCCCGAAAAAAAGGTAGCCGCTCTGATTCTTCAAACTATCGCCCTTTAGCTCTCACTTGTGTATTCTATCTAAATCTTTGAAACTCTTCTTAACTCTCTCATTTCCTGGATCATCACGGGTCCTCAATTCGTATCATCGTGTGGCGCCGTCGCTCGGGTCAATTGGTGACATATATACTCTCATTGTTATGATTATTCTGCCCGGGGATATGGAGTCTTGCGTGGTGGCGCTTAACATATCAAAGTTTTCGACCGGGTTTGGCGCATCACTCTCTCCCTTCATTTGGGTTTCCACTCCCTTTCTTTGCTTGCTCTTGTCTAGTTTTTCGCCTCCGGTAGCCATATCATCTTGATGGGCGACCTCTTCCTGTTTTTCTGTTGGTGGTGTTCGCAGTTTCTCTTTACCTCTCCAGCTTTGTTCTACTTTTTCGCCAACGATCTCTCGGCTGCTGAGACTCTGTTCGCTCTTATGCCGATGACTCAACTCTGCTCTTCTACTCATTTCCGATCTTATATCGCGCTAGAGCCGCCTCGTCTTCGGCTTTCAGTTCTATGCATAAATCTGGATGGGATTTCCAGTGGGGTCACCGCAACCCGTAAATTAATACTAGGCTCAACTCTGTGCGCTCAGCGCCTAAAAATATATCACTAAACGATAATCTCTCAGTGAATCTTACAAAGCAATGTAGTTATTCATCTCATTTCCTCAATTGACCTCATATTTAATAGTTGCTAAAGTTTAAAAACTAATTCATAGTTTCAGGGTTTTGAATTTTCCTCTTCAGCTCTCGTTATACAGATCCCTTATTCGCCCCTTGTATAGAGGTACTATTCTCACATTTATTGGGGCTCCGGCTCACCCATGGTGGATGGTTGGTCAGCTGAAGACTACATCCAGCTGTCCCTATTTTAGAGCTCTTGACCCTTTATCTGTAGACATAACGTTCTGTGCATAATATCTCTTTCTATGGTACTACAGCGGTGGTGTCGGGAGTGGTATCTCATGTTCCTGCCCTTGCGTCGCCATAGCACAAGAGAGGTGTCTTATGGCGCGAATTTTTGGTGGTAGTGAACTGGGCTTTGTTGAGTTATTGGTACAACGGTTTATTTATTACAAATTTATTAAGTTTTGCTTATCACCAATTCATGGTTTATCTTCAAGGCAAAAATGTTTTATAATGTCAAACATCTTGTACTTCAGAAATTATAAAAATTTTGTTCATAGTAATTGCTTTACTCTCATTCAGTGTGGTCGATTCAGATCAGAAATTTAGAACAGATGTGTTCCATGAGGGTGGGCCTTAGCCTTCCATTCTGATTAATTATTAATTCTTCATTGCAGTTATGGGTTTGCTCACTCAGAACAAAATCTTTATAAGCATCAAACATCTGGTGTACGGGTTTCCAGAAATTTGTTTTGGATTCTTTTCCTCTCGTTGATATCAGTTAGATACTGTCTTAAAAACTGGGTATGTTCTAAGCTGTGAACATCAAAACTGTTATATATAAGCTCCGATTACCCAAATTCTTTTTAAGATGTTCTTTTAACATTTACCAAATGATCTCATAGTTTGTTTGAGTTTACTTTATCTAAGTCACGTCTATCGTTTAATAAAATAATAAATCGAGTTGA
>JABUQX010077775.1:42500-43588 GCA_015478945.1 Trachelipus rathkii
ATATATATATATATACAGTTCGTATATGAAATTAATAATATCAGTATTAGCTCATTGAAGAACTGTAGAAAATATTATTCGTATGTTGCAAACATGAGAATGATTATAATTGTTTATTTAAAGCCTTAAAATACATTGTGGTTAGATATTTTGACCGCAAACGCAGGGAAAAAGAAAAACTCGGTAGCAAAGTCATGTTTACACTCATTTATATATATATATATAGTATGTAACCAATATTAACATATAAACTAATATAACTTATATATATGTAAGCATATATAAGTTATCCCTAATATATGTATATATATATAACAATATATATATAATATATATATATATATGCTTGTAACAGTATATGCAGGTATATGAAATAATATGGTGTATAATAATAATATAATATATATATAATATATATATATATATATATAATAATAATATGTATATATAATATGTAATATATAATAATAATAATATGTAATATATATATAATAATAAATACTAAGGATTAATAGCCAATAACCAGCCTTAATAATAATAGTAATATGTAATAATAATAATAATAATAATAATAATAATAATAATAATATATATATATATATATATATAAAAGACCTTTAAGGTGTAATATTATATATAATATATGTATATATAACAACATATATATAATATATGTAATAATAATGCAGCAATATATATATATATATATATTATATATGTATATATAGGACCTATAATGTAATATATAATATAATATATATATATATCTTATATATATATATATATATATATATCTTATATATTTTTTTTAATAACAATAATATGTATATATATATATATATATATATAACTGTAACAATAATAATAATAATAATATGTAATAATAATATATATATATAATATATATATATATAATGCTCTATAATATATATTTTAAGTATAATAATAATATATACATATAATAATAAATAATATGTAATAATATATATAATATCTAATAATAATAATATTAATATGCTATATATATATATATATATATATATAATAATAATATGTATATCATATAATAATATGTATATCATGAATTA
>JABUQX010077776.1:0-2500 GCA_015478945.1 Trachelipus rathkii
CATATATATATATATGGCTTAATTTTACATTTCGGCAGCAGAAAAATAAAAACTAAGTCCACTCGATATTTTATGGGAATTAACGATACATTGATATTTAATATTAAATCGATTAGTTGTAAATCGATTATTTGTAAGAGATATGATATAACCAGTGATGCCAATTTGGTGCATTTTGCAATAGATCTAGTGCGTTTATTGCTACTTTAGTGCAAAATTTTACTAAACGCGTGTTCTTATTTTTATTGATTTTTTGAACCGTCTATTGCTTTTTTCATCAAATATTGGCATTTTGACTTTTTTTTAATAAAATCTAGTGCCTTCTGATATTTTGAGTTGGCAACACTGTTAACGAAACATCAAATCAGTATTGGTTCAAACTTTATATTCGTCGGTTGTCTTTAGTGGAGTTGTCAGCGTAAGTTTAGAAATGAATAAGTGATTTGTTTTATATATGCCAAAACGGTTGGAGTTTGCTAGTTTTTTTTAGCATTGTTTTATTTTTTACAAGATGTAATAGTAGCAAAGGTATCAATGTACGTTGATTTTAGTCCAAAAACAGTTGTAGACTGGTTAAACTTTTTCCGTGAGGTATATATATATATATATATATATATATATATATATATATATATATATATATATATATATATATATATATATATATATATATATATATATATATATATATTTATATATTATATATATATATTTTTTTTGATATATATATATATATATATATATATATATATATATATATATATATATATCTTTCGGCAGCTATCAGTAAAAAGTCTATCAGTAAAAGTTAGAGCTAGTTTTACGGCTCAGTGGATCAGTAAAGTTTAGGGCTATTGTTTTGCGGCACAGTGAGTCAACGAACCCCCTAAAATGGAGTATTTACCCTTTTTAGGGGGCTCGAGCCGATGGGGGACGGAGGGGGGGAACATTTCATACCCCGGAGGGGATGGTCGGAGGAACCCCCGCGACACCCAAAGACCAAAGAGCGGGGGTTCCGGAGACCATCCCCGAGGGGGGGGGATTAGTTCCTGCCCCCGTAGTCACCTGAGAGGCCGAGAGACCCGACTCCTGACATCGGGGCGGACTACCCGTGGGTATTCGTTAGTGATATACCCCAAAAAGCAATAAATCCCAAAAATGAGTACTTTTGGGACATTTGATTTACTATATATATATATATATATATATATATATATATATATATATATATATATATATATATATATATATATATATATATATATATATATATATATATATATATATACTATGTATCGATATTACCAAATATCGATTTTATGTATCGATATAACAAAGTATCAATTTTCGATTTAATCGAACCCAACAAATATCGAAAATGAACTCTAAAAAAATTAGTGCTGCCGAAAAGTAAAATTTTACTATATATAATAATATATTTATATTATATATATATTATATATAATTATATATATACTATATATATATAATATATATATATATATATATTATATATTATATATATATATATATTTATATATAGTATATTATATTTATATATATATATATATATATATATATATATATTTACTCTATATATATATATATATATAAATATATATATATATATATATATTATATATAATATATAATATCTATATATATTATATATATATATATATAATGGAAAAATTTTTATTAAATGTTACAATTTAAGTCCAGTGTTTTAAAGCTTAGGTGGGAAAATAATAAAATGCTACGTTTGAATCGTTTGGTTGCTATATTAATAGTAATAAGTTTCTCACATTACTACTATTCTATAGCTTACTACTACTATTACTGCTACTACTACTACCCTGTTACGGCTACTACAAAACTATCTACATAAATGTTATAAGGCCGCTGAACCAATTCTAGTTTAATGTTTGATGTAATCCGGTAGCATCTTTTTCTTCTAGTTCCAGTATTCTGCTGCTAGGTAGTAAAACGATACTTAAAGCTATAAAGAAGTAAAGTATGGCTTGGTGAGAGAGGGTGTGATGGACCCATGCAGTGGGGTTATTATCCCAACGGTTTTAAGTACTTTGGGTCAGTAAAAACGTGTTTTTACTTAAATTATGTGCTCTGCCTGAAAAATTCAATACAGGTGTCCGTAATGGTGTTATATTTGGACGGGTGTAAGTTTTACTTTAAAAACAAATTCGTGTGTTCGAATCGTTGGTATGGAAAGGGGGACATGTACCGAAACGAAAAAGTTTATATATATATATATATATATATATATATATATATATATATATATATATATATATATATATATATATATATATATATATATATATATATATATATTATATATATTATATATATATTACAACTGCTACTACTGTTAGTCGAACTCTGACCCATAATGTTTGATGTAAACCGCACATAGTCTGTCGTTGTGGCTGTTGTTGTCGTTGTTGTTGGTGATGAACGTGACGTTATAGGAAAAGATTTA
>JABUQX010077776.1:5000-7500 GCA_015478945.1 Trachelipus rathkii
ATATTTTATATTATATATATATTATATATATATAATATATTATTATTTTATTATTTTTTAATTAATTATTATATTATTATTATTATTATTAATTATTAATTATTATTAATTTTATATTACGCGACCCACTCAAAAAAGACTCACGATATATCTTTCAAACATTATTCTTATTATTATTATTAAATTATTAATTATTATTATTATATTTAATCAATTTTTTTTGTTATTAATTATTATATTATTATTATTATTATTATTATTATTATTATTATTATTATTATTATTATTATTATTATTATTATTATTATTATTATTATTATTATTATTATTATTATTATTATTATTATTATTACGCGAAACCCTCTCATATATCTTCAACATTATTATTAGACGAAATTTCCATCAATGAAACAACTGCCCGATCTAAAGTTCTATCTTATCTCACTGAGGCTTAGCACAGTGGCTTAAGATGCGAAGTCTTAACTCAGCGGTAGAGGGATCGTATCTCGGTCCTGAGAGGCACTGAATCGTATCCCAGATATGAAATTTTTGTATGAAGGCGCGCGAGCGAGTGTGCGACGTCACACAGCGTGTGACGTCGCACAGCATGCGAGAGAGAGCCACGCGGGCGGTCGAGGCAAACGACGGGCGCGGTCCCCCGCAAGGGGACACCGGGAATGCGCGGGAACCCCGGAAACATTAAGTACGGGTACTTAATCCACTTCCAAGTGTACTTAATGCACTTCCAAGTGTACTTAATACTGTACTTAACGCGAGCAAAGGGGGGTAGGGGCGTTCTAAGTAGCTCAAATGTAAGTAAGTAAGCCGTGTGCACGGTTAGGGTTAGTAAATCCATGTGCGCGGCTACGCCGCGCACATGGGTTAGTAGCTCGTGTGTGTGTGGTGTGTGTGTGTGTGTTGTGTGTGTGTGTGTGTGTGTGTGTGTGTGTGTGTGTGTGCTCAAGAACCTACATGGAAATATAGCTTCCAGGGGGGAGGGGTAAAACGGCGTACATGAAATGTACACCAAAAGATAGCCCACCCTTGGGGGAACCCGAAAAAACGCTCATACTCTTTCCTGAGTACAAGGGGGCGCCGCGCCCCCCAATTGACCGGGATATGTCATTGCTACTACTTACGTTAGGTTATGATTTATTGGATTCGTTAGAGAATCGTCACCCCAGCAGACCTTTTCAGCTAAAAATTAATAATAATAATTTTCTAATTATTATTTTTTTAACAATATGGCAACGGTTTCTATTAACTAACTAAATATTTTCTGATTTTGCATCTATTACAATTAAGCTAATTATATTAATCATTATAACATCTTTATTGATTTCAAAAATGTCTACTTGGATAAATTATATTTTATATTTTATAATAATATTAATTAAAATTATTTTAAAACTTATTTCTACTAATTAGTAAACAAATAAAATTCTCCTCAAAATATTTCGTCATGAATACAAAATTCTTTTGAAAACAAAATTTTTCACTTTCTCCAGTGTTTTGTTTTCGGTTTATCTTATATATATATTATATATATATATATATATATATATATATATATATATATATAATATATATTATATATAATATATATATATATATATATATATATAATATATATATATATATTATGTGTGGTGTGGTGTGTGTGTGTGTGTGTTGTGTGTGTGTGTGTGTGTGTGTGTGTGTGTGTGTGGTGTGTGTGTGTGTGTGTGTGTGTGTGTGATGTTGTTGTAGTGTGTGTGTGTGTGTGTGTGTGTGTGTGTGTGTGTGTATAATATTCGCCTTAAATATAATTCAAGGTAAAATACATTCACTGCAATTTCATGAATAATAATAATAATAATAATAATAATAATAATAATAATAATAATAATAATAATAATAATAATAATAATAATAATAATAATAATAATAATAAATAATATATAATAATGTTGAAATTGAAAGACTAAATAGAAAATTAAATGATTCACTTTTCACCAAATAAATGTAATTCATCGTGAAAAAATCTAAAGAAACGGAGACAAAATAACAGTTATTGATTGAGTCATCCTCTCTCTCTCTCTCTCTCTCTTCTCTCTCTCTCTCTCTCTCTCTCTCTCTCTCTTCTCTCTCTCTTTCTCTTTTCTTTAAATATTTATACATATATATATATATATAGTATATATATATATAGTTATATATATATATATAATATATATATATATATATATATATATTTATATATATATAATATATATATATATATATATATATATATATATAAAGATAATATCCATATTATATTTATAAGGTCATAAAAATACAAAATCATGGTCACCAAAGGTCAGGAGAGGGATAATAGGGTCAGCGGGGGGCAATGCAGGAAAGGTCTTAATACCCTAAAAGGAATCCCTTATACTATTCCCTAAAATTTTTGTCCCATTTCCCCCAGCCCATCCTCATTCCCCAACGGCCACCCACAACGCCCTTGAAAGCCTCTCTC
>JABUQX010077776.1:15000-22500 GCA_015478945.1 Trachelipus rathkii
ATCTTCCAAAATGTCTATAGAAGATAAACTAATGATTACGTAGATTACGGACAGACCCCACAAAATTTAAGATTCTTTGAGGTGTGTGCAAAACCATTGTTACTAAATTTTAATTAAAAATGCACTATTTTGGCAGTCTGTGGGAAGAATTGTAAAAGTACGGACTGATAAAATACAATATAGTCGAAAAATTACAGTATAGATATATATAGAGGAAGTCATTTCGAATTTTTTTATAGTCTATAAAATTGTGTTGCTTCACACTTACCGATACTTGGCAATGAAAATTAGATACGTGTTAATATTATATATATATTAAATATATATTAAGTAAATATATATAATAATAATTATATATATATATAATATATATAATATATATATATATATATATATAATAGATATTTATATATTATATAATATATATAATATATATATAAAAATGATGTAATTTACTTTATTATTATTTATTGTTTTTTTTTTAATTTTTATGAATTATTGTATCTTTGTTCATATTATATTATTATTATTTAAATCTTCCCCAAGATTGGGGGTGAGGTGCGTTAGCATACACAGGAACAAAAAAGTAGTAGAGGAAACATGACGCAAGTCCCCTTTATACCCCCAGTGAATCGTCTCAAATCAGAAAAATCCACCCTGAGGCTTCACGAGACAGCGACGGACTCTCATGTGGTATCTCGTCAATTGTATGGTTCATCCCTTGCCAGGTGGGCCACAAACATACTCCCTCACAAAAACCCCGCGTTCAATTCACTCCTATTATGCACATTTCTTCTCGCTTCTGCCAAAATTCTCATTCTCGTCCTTGGTAGACGGTTCTTAAGCTGACTCAATCGCAATTTTTCTTCGGTCTGCCCAGACGGTTCGGGATTCGCCGAGGCACAGGCTGGCGCCACGTATACATCCGCTTAACCAGACGTATTCGTTGCGATGATGGACCAAGAGAACCAGTCTCAAGTGTACTTCCGCTGTATTCTGCTGATTTACGCGCCTTCAGTCAACACCACACGATTCTCTAGATGGCGTGTCATCCGCTTATTTTATCAATCTTCTCACACCCGTAAAACGGGCCCCTAAGATTGTCCGATCTGAAACACGTTTGGTACCTTAGAGTCGTATAGATCTTCTGATTCCGGCCATGAGGTTCACTAGTATACATGTAACACGGGTACCAACATAACGTCATGCAAAAATCATTAGCGCACACAAGACTTAGTCTCTTAAATCACCAAAGATGTAATTGGCACCAGCCACCTATCTACGATTCCAACTTTGCCTACTACATTTTGCATTCCATCTTCTCTTTTCATCCAAACATATATCTTAAAATATTTAGACTCAGGAGTAAGGCAGCTACGGCATAACGCTAGCGTCTTTATCTCCATTTTGATGGTTCGAATGCCCTCCTGTTTACGACAGCCTGCAAAAAGCTGCCTCTAAAATCCTCTCAGAAGCTGCTCTGGCAGATTCCAACCGACACAAAATCAGATCATCCGGCATACAATAAGCAGAGAGGGCACGCCTCGCAGCGACTTCTTCCGATGTTCTGGCCATCAGTCTAACACCATTCCTCTGCACCCCGCAACTCTAAATTCTTTCATCACTCGGTCCATATACAAATTAAATAACAAGGAGACATAAACAGTATTCCTTTCCCACAATTGCATTAATGATGTGAAAGGCCAGAGTCACTGTGCAGGAGCTCGGCATGTATTGCGTGTACACGAGCGCTTCATATGCGTCATGGCATACTTTTGATTCCATGAAGAAGTCTACCACCAACAGCCAGGTATATCCGCTACACCTGCCACAGAGGCTGTCCCGATGAATCCTTTCATAGCTGTTTGCAGAAACCATAAAGCCTAAATAATAAAATCTATTTCTGCTCCCTATTTGTCTCAATCATTGTTTCAAAGTAAAAATTTGATCCAGACATCCTCTTACCATTTCTAAACGCACCTGTTCTTCACAATCAATCCTTCATTACTCGGCGTACTCTTTCAACGCAAAATACCAGCATATATCTTCTCTATAACACTCAAATAAAATAATTCCCTTATAGTTCCTACAGCTCCAGTTATCCCCCTTAACATATATAAGGGTATTATTACTGCTTTCCTCCAATCTCTTGGGGACTATACGCTCGCATCAAAACGCTTTGTAACACAACTTTCCAAATCCACTCAATCACCATGCGCTTTTATTCTTGATCATTTGCAGCGGCAGTAATGTCGCATGCTAATCGTATCTATTCGTAGTCTATTATCTATAGTATAGTATATATATATATATATATATAATAATAGTATATAATATATATGTAGTATATAGATATAGGAGTATATATATATATAGGTAGTAGTAGTAGATATATATGATATACAATGGGTAGTGGTGGTATATCGTAGCAGAAAGGCATGTGAAATCTGACTGTTATTGGTAAATCATTGTTGTCTGAAGGTATATATAGTATATATATATAGTATATAGTAATATTATATTTGTTTATATGATATTATATATGATATAGTATAGTATAGTAAGTATAGTATAGTATAGATGAATGTGTTAGTATATAGTATTTATATATATATAATATATATAATATATATATATATAATATATATATATATATATATATATACTATATATATATTATTATTATATATATATATTATATATATATATAGGTATGAGTGTGCTTTATATATATAGTATATTATATAATATTATATATATATTATATATATATATATAGTATATATATATATATATATATATGATTCACGTTTGGCTCAGTGGGTTATAAACGCGTCCTATTTTTGGCTCACCTTCAGAACTCGAGTTCCTTCTGTATGGGTTCGAAATTCTCGTTCGGCTACGTGAACGGACACATCAAAACTGTCGTCAATAGGAGATTTTTCTGTAATATTTACGTATTGCAGTTTATGGCATAGTGGTTCACTAATCTCAATTACACACACACACTACCACAATAGGCCAACACATACAACAGAAACAGTCTATTCACAAAACAAATCACTCTTCTCATGCTTCTCGCATTGGAAAGGCCGGGTATTAGGAATCCTAATACGCCGCCTTTCCAATGCGAGAAGCGTGAGAAGAAGTGATTTGTTTTGAATAGAGTGTGTTCTGTTGGTATGTGTTGCGTGAGTGGTTGGTAGGTGATGTGTGGTGTATTGGAGATTAGTGACACGACGATGCCAGTGAAACTGCAGGAGTACGTTAAATGAGGTTACAGAGAAATCGTTCCGGATTGACGACAGTTTATGTGGTGCCGTGTCGAGCGTAAGCTGCGAAGACGAGAATCGAACCAGAAAGAAGGACTCGAGTTGCTGAAGGTTGAGGCCGAGAAAATAGGACGGCGGTGAGGTAAAAGCCCACTGAGCGAAGAGCGTGGGAACTCATAGTAGTAGGTATTATATATATATAATAATAATAGTAGTATATAGTATGGTATATATATATATATAGGTGAGAGGGTGAGGTAAAGTGTGAGGAGTGAGTTATATATATATATATATATGATATATATAGAGTATATATATGAGGATATATTATATAATATAATAGTATTATTACTACTATAATATATTACTAATGTTATATTATGGATCTATATAATAATATATATATATCTATATATGTATATATATATAATATATAATAGTTTTATATTATATCTATATATATTTATATATAATATATATATATATATATATATATAATTATAGTATATATATTATAGTATATATAGGATATATATATATATATTCAGGAAAAATGATTTACCAGATAAAGTAGGATTCACATGCCTCTTGTCTGCTAGATATAAATATACATTGTACATTATATGTCTGAAATTACTTTATATATATATATATATATATAATTGTATATATATATATATAATATATATATATATATATATATATTATAATATATATATAGATAGATAGATAGATAGATAGATAGATGGAATTACTGGTGAAATGATCAAGAATAAAGCGGGATGGTGATTGAGTGGATTTGGAAGTTTGGTGTTACAAAGCTTTGATGGAGCGTATAGTCCCAAGAGATGGGGAAAGCAGTAATATACCCATTATATATGTTTAAGGGGATAACTGGAGCTGTAGAACTATAAGATAATTGATTTATTGATGCTTGATAGAGAAGATATGATGCTGGTATTTTGGTGAAAGATGTACGCCGAGTAACTGAAGGATTGATTGGTGAAGAACAAGGTGCGTTTAGAAATGGTAGAGGATGTCTGGATCAAATTTTTACTTTGAACCAAATGATTGAAGAAAATGAGAGAGCAAGATAAAATAGATATTATTTATTATTTTTATGGCTTTGCAACAGGCGTATTGAGAAGATTAATAGGGAAGCTCTGTGGCAGGTTGTTAGCGATTATATGGTGTTCGGGTATGGTAGACTTACTTAATGGAATCAAAGTATTGCTGACGATAATGAAGCGTGTGTAAGAATAAATGGAGTTGAAAGTGATTGGTTTAATATTAATAGCATTGTGGGAAAGGAATATGTTATGTCTCCTTGGTTATTTAATTTGTATATGGATGGGTAGGAAAGAATTAGAGTTGGGGGTGGCAGAGGAAGGTGTTAGACTGATGGAGAATGGAAGAGAGTGGAGGGTGCCTTGCTATATTGTATTGCGGATGATTTGATTTTGTGTGGTGAGGCGAATCTGAGAGGAGTTTGAGAGGATTGTTAGAGGAGTTTGATAAGGGTGTGTAGTAAAAGGAGGGATTTGAAATAAATGGAGATAAGAGTAAGGTTATGGTAGTGCTTATCTGAGTTTAAATATTTAAGATATATGTTGGATGAAAAGAGAACGGATGATGCAAAATGTAGTAGGAAAGTTGAATCGTAGGATAGTGGCTGGTGCAATTAAATCTTTGGTGTATGTGAAGAGACTAAGTCTTGTGTGCGCTATGATTTTTGCATGACGTTATGTTGGTACCCGTGTTAATGTATACTAGTGAAACTATGGTCTGGAATAAGAGATATAGATCTAAGGTACAAAGTGTTCAGATGGACAATCTTAGGGGCGTTTTAGGTGTGAGAAGAATTGATAAAATAAGGGATGAACGCATTAGAGAATTGTGTGGTGTGATGAAGGGCGTAAATGAGAGAATAAGCGAAAGTACATTGAGATGGTTTGGTCATATCGAAAAGATAGTTGGTTAAGCGGATGTATAGTGGCGAGTGTGCTGGGAATCGACCGTCTGGGAGACCGAAGAAAAATTGGATTGAGTCAGTTAAGGAATGTCTAAAGGAGAGAAATGAGAATTTGGCAGAAGCGAGAAGAAAGATGCATTAAAGGAGTGAATGACGGGGTTTTGTGAGGGAGTATGGTTATGACCGGCCTGGACCAAGGATGAACCGTACATTGACGAGATACCACAGTGAGAGTCCGTCGCTGTCTCGTGAAGCCTCAGGGTGGATTTTTCTGATTGAGACGATTTCTCACTGGGGGTATAAAGGGGACTTGCGTCTGTTCCCTCTTAACTACTTTTTTGTTCCTGTGTATTGCTACGCACCTCACCCCCAATCTGGGAGATTATAATAATAATAATAATAATAATAATAATAATAATAATAATAATAATAATAATAATAATAATAATAAATAATAATAACAATAAAATTATCTAACATCGATATAATAATACTACTATATATATATATAATATTATATATATATATATATATATATATTATATATATATATATATAATATATATATATATATATATAATATATAATATATATATATATATATATATATATATATATATATATATATACAGTATCTATTTTATTGCCAGTATCGGTAAGTGTGAAGCAACACAATTTTATAGACTA
This sequence comes from Trachelipus rathkii, assembly GCA_015478945.1. NCBI lineage: Eukaryota > Metazoa > Arthropoda > Malacostraca > Isopoda > Trachelipodidae > Trachelipus > Trachelipus rathkii. The sequence goes on from JABUQX010077776.1 coordinate 20,932, forward strand.
TAAAAAAATTCGATAATGGAACTTCCTCTAATATATAATTCTATACTGTAATTTTTCGACTATATGTGTATTTTATCAGTCCGTACTTTTACAATTCTTCCCACAGACTGCCAAAATAGTGCATTTTTAATTAAAATTTAGTACACAATTCTGATGATAAATGTAGGAGTCATGTGCTTTTTAGGCTGGTCATGTCCAGTAATTACGTTTTGAATTAGTATAATTTTCGTATAGACAATTTGGAAGATCTTGTTAAAGTTCTGTAAGACAGTACGATGTTCGGTCATTAGCACGGGTGCAGAAATGCCATGAATTGTTAGCCATAGGCTATTATGCCTCATACGTAAACAAATAATTTTATGCCGAATCAGATGATGTAAAACTTTCCAAGATCCTGCATGACGTAGCAAAACTTTGATAATTGTTGTTAAAATTTTGGGATGAGCCCTTAGCAGAATTTTATGAGACCCTAATTCTGTATTAAGGATAACGCCTTAGCTTTGGTTAATGGACCTCAAGCGATGTAACATAGGTAATGGTACGGACCTCAAGGACCCTTCACTCCTAGTATATAAGCAGCAAACTTACTTTAGAATTTTCCATAATAAATTTACCAACCTTGTTAGCCAAATCATATGACGAGATTCGGATAAACAAATACAAATCCACATTGCCATTCCTAAAACAGCATGAATCCTATGCCATTTTAAAATCAAAATTGTCAGTAGCCTTTGTTCAATCATGCTTAACACCATCCTTAAGCAAATTTCAACAGACCAATAATATTTCCTGTAAATCAGCAAGTTCCACATATTAGATTCAACGGAAATCAGCCAGGAGGTGGAACCTAATTTTGTCAAAATCACTTCAGGGGGACATCATGGTGATGAAAGTTTATTAGAAAACTCAGTTCCTGGTAATAGATAAGATTACAGTATTTTTAATAATATAGAAAACATTCGAGGTAAAAATGAATATAAAAAATCTGCTGAGCCCGGTTCAAAAGCCCGTCTCACTTAAACGTTCTTAGCTTTAAATACACGTGTTCAAAGTGAATATATATGGCGCAGGATACAGTTTATATATATATATTATATATAATATATATATATATATATATATAAAGTATATATATTATATATATATATTATTATTATATATATCTATATATATATTAATATATATATTTTATATATATATATATATATACTATGATATATATATAAGTATTATATATATTATAGCAATGTAGACATGCTTTTAATAAACATTTTAAACCAAACTGTAAATTAAAAAGTTGGGCAAAAAACAAACGCCATCAGTACTGTGAATTCTTATATGGAGCGATCTAAAGATGACGTGGAAACTAGCCAGGGGTTTTTAAACTTTTTTTTTTTTTCTCTGGTTTTAAGCAGCTAAATATACTCTTATTTTAAGATATTGATATTGCCTCAGCAATTAATAAGTTTGATGAAATATCTGATAGAAGACTTGAACATGAGTAAAATACGTTTAAAAAAAATTACAAAAAAGTTAATTTAAAATATATAACATATTTTTAATTTAAAA